>OY856186.1:453289571-453555798 GCA_963693315.1 Diogma glabrata | reverse complement strand
GAGAGAGAGAGAGAGAGAGAGAGAGAGAGAGAGAGAGAGAGAGAGAGAGAGAGAGAGAGAGAGATAATATAATATAGTTTTAATTTGAATTACAATTAACAATAATAGCTGCATTTCATGAAACCGTGTGATTCGGATCCGCTTAAGACATATAAAATCAGATCCAACTTTGATTTTAGATCTCAGTTTGCATGTAAAATTTAAGCGGATCCGGATCACACGGTTTCATGAAATGCAGCTTATATAAATTAAACCAATTGGTTACTGAGATACGTTTTAAAAATCTACATAGTTTGATTATTATAATAGACCAGGAGGCAGCGTTGCAAATGAAAAAATCATTTGATGCCGGTTGATTTTTATTTATTTTAATTAATTAACTCCAGCTGATGATAAATCTGGCGGTCAGCTGCTAAACTAGTGGGGGTGTGGTTGTGGGAGACTTTTAAACTGGTAAAAAAACGAATTCCAAAAGTAATTTGATGCCGCTACAAAATTTGTATGATGCATGTTTACACCATAACAATTGAAAAATAAAGTGATCAGCTGATTGGCGAATGGGGGATTATAGGTCAGCTCCCCTTATACTTCAGTATAAAAATGCAATATAGTCAAGACCTTTCTGCATAGGATCTTGATGAAACTTTGACAAATGATCCAGGTTCGTTTGAAAATGGAAAATCTGAATTCATTTTAAATTTGGACAAAATGGCGGGGGGCCTCCCAAACACCTCCAAGTTTAAATCTTCAATAACTTCTACTCCCGACAAATGATCTTATGGAAATTTGGTATATAAAGTTTTAGTACTGTTTTCAATATTTGAGCATACCAACTTCCGGTTTGACACTTCCGGCTAAAAAGTTTTTTTTCCAGGTGTTTATCCCTACTGTAGCCTACAATTACCGACCGATTTTCATGAAACGTTGGTAAAAGCTTTCAAGTATCATGAGAAAGATTTTATCAGCTTTTGGAGTACATTAGATAAAGGGTTGGGGGGTCCACCATACAATAAGTGTTTTTGCAAGTCTGACGGCTGACTCTTATTTTCTACATCACAAATAATTAATCTATCTATAAAAATTAAATTCAATCGGCATTTTTTATAAATATAAAAAATTTTCACTGATGATAGATATATATTTCTGAAACCGGTCTGATTTTTAAATTTTATAAAAAGTTGTTAGAAAAATAAAACATTTTTATTAAATCAACAAATTTAATAATTATTTAACTTATAGATTTGTCTGTAATGTTTAAGGCATGACCTCCAAAAAATGTTAATGGTAAAATTTACAAAATTTTTATTAAATTTACAAAAATATTTTGTAAGGAATTTTATGAAAACTTTAATTTTGTTCAAATTTTTGGCATAGTTGGATCAAATTTTGATGAATTTAAAAAATAAATTAAATTCATAAAAGGTTTGAATAAAATGGATTTAAGAAATCGTATAAGATTATCTGATATTTTGTTAATTTTATAAAAAGAATGGAAAATTTGTTAATTTAGAATTTTTGCTAGCTGTTTCACAATTTGGTGCAAAATTATACTCATTTTCTAAAAATAAGAAAAGTCATCATAATATTTCTGTTTCGCATAAGAATTTGGAAAGATAAATTTTACAAATTCAAATAAATGTACAACCAATTGTTGGAAACGACATGCACAGATTGGTTTTAAAAATCGGCTTCCTTACGAATTGAATTAGAGAGACCGCTAAGAAAATGTAACAATTGCTCCAATATCACAAAAGACAAGGTTTTTTAGATCGTATTGTGACGGCTGACGACAGTGAATACATTATGATAATCTGCAGCGACATGTCCAAGACAAAACCCTGATACCATTCACAGTTCTGTATATGATAACATCGTCTTGGATTATTAAATTTAAAGCTCATGAAATCCAGCTAGAAAAGAATCATAAAAGAAAAAAAAGCAGACTACTTATTCTGATCGATGCTAAATAATGCTATCGCCTCCGGGCCTACGTGCTCTTTCCTTGCACGTGTGTTAATGTGTTAATACTCGTGTATTTTACCTTGCCAAGTTATCAGAGCTCTGACTTGGTCGACCTACCTTCCCATGAAACTCGTAGGAACAAAATGGAAAAAAATAATAATAAATTTAGAAAAAAAAACACAAACAAACAATAGAGCGGGACGTCACCACGTTGACGAGGGAAGTAGGTAGAAGAGGCAGACGCAGGTGCGAGTCTCTTCGTCATGCTGCTGATGTAAATGTACCGGCGGCAAGTGAACCTTCTATGGCCGGGACCAGTAAAGCTTCCGTGCCGGCAGAAAATAGCACTATGACAAATAAAAGTAAAAGGTGCTTTAGGCAGAGAGGCCCACCTTTAACACCTTTAGGCCAGCCCGGAGGGGGGGCTGGACGACCAACTGGGGCGGGGAATCAGTTGTACTGGTACCAGATGGTACATAAGGTTCCTCACGGAGGGGATGTCTCCGGAGGACTATAAAAGGATGGCTTTGGAACGGAAAGAGAAAGTCTCAACCGTCACAGCTGAGAATGTGAAGCGCATCAGAGAGGCTACGACGCTGCAGAAAAAAGCAGCAAAGATGCCTAGAAAATCTACTCGTCAGGACAGAGAGCAAGTTCATCTCAGACCAGTCACCAGCTACGCTGGGGTAATTAAGACGATTAAGGTGGCTATCCTGGATGAGGATTATCCCCAGAAGATGATTAGCGCGTAGTAGCTGGGGTAAATCGAGGCAGGGCTAGTGAACCAACTAGCAACCCGTCAAACAATTTTAACATTTGGGCTTGTAAAATGTATGTTTTGCGTCCTTGTGTATGAGACAAGCGCAGTACGACACAAGTCATTAAGAAGTACATACACAATGCATTAAACCCCTTAGCGCAAGCGCTTGTACCGACGGTGTACAATCTCTTGCGTATGAGCACCGAACAGGCGCAAAGGATTGATTATAGACAGACTCAAAAGTGTGTTTAATATCTATTCTGTTTAGCTCTGACGGTGTACAGTATCTTGCGCATGAGCACAGCACAAGCTGAAAGGAATGTTTATGGTTAGTCTCAAAAGTATGTTAAATGTCCATGTCACTTGCGCTGATGGCGTACAAACTCTTGCGTATGAGCACAGAACAGGCGCAAATGATTGATTATAGACAGCCTCAAAAGTGTGTTTAATATCTGTGCCATTTACCATTGACGGTGTACAGTATCTTGCGCATGAGCACAGAACAAGCTCAAAGGGCTGTTTATGGTCAGTCTCAACAGTATGTTTAATGTCCATGTCACTTGCACTGACAGCGTACAAACTCTTGCGCATGAGCACAGAACAGGCGCAAATGATTGATTATAGACAGCCTCAAAAGTGTGTTTAATATCCATCCCTTTTAGCACTGACAGTGTACAGTATCTTGCGCTTGAGCACAGAACAAGCTCATAGCAATGCTTATGGGCAGCCTCAAAAGTATGTTGCATATCCATTTCACTTGCACCGATGGTTTAAAACCCTTTGCGTATGGCCACAGAACAAGCTTAAAGTAGTGCTTAAAAGGCAGCCTCAAATGTGTGTCAACAAGCACATCTGTACTTGTTGTGCAATAAAAATAACAATATTGCATATACGTGTTATAAAGCGAATGAAAAAACTAGGCAAGGAGATGTAACACCTATTTAAAATATCCTCCCCATTTGAGTATGAGTTATGTAAACATTTATTTGAAAAAAAACGCAATTGTTTATTTATAGTTTTATTTAAATTAGTTCAAATAATATTTCAATCAAATAATATATAATATACAAATACTATACCATAATATAATTTTATATAATATAATATAATTTTTCAGTTTATTTTTAAAATGCACAGAATAAATCACTTCAAAATCTATATTCAAACTGCCTAAGCAAAGTTGGTAATCGTACGAGTCGAATTGTAAATAACGACATGTGTATGTTAATTCCCAAACTAACTTATTTTTTTATTATTTGATGAGTGCGAGCGCGGTTCATGCACGGAACATGCACAAAAACTTGTATAGCTCATTACTCTTACATGAACAACTTGTAATACCTAATCATTAATTTTTTTTAGTATAACGGCGAACGCGGACCATGCTCAAAACATACATAGTTACATATGTTTTATGTGTACAATACTAATTTATATCATGCTTTTCGGTAAGGAAGAACGCGGCTCATCCGCAGTACATGCACCAAATAATTCATTCTGTTGTTACATTAATTTATGTTAGGTAGGGACGAGCGCCAGCCGTGCCCAGAACATACACACAAACTTGTATCATTATTTTTAACTTAAAAATTTGTTATTCTTGTATATATTTTTTGTATTACATAGCGACGAACGCGGTTCATGCTCAAAACACTCACAATAACACATGTTTTGTGTTAACAATAATAATTTATTTATATTTAGATTTTAGTAATTTATGTATTTCCTTTCTTTTGGTAAGGGAGAACACCGACCATGCCCAGAACAGGCAAACAAAAATGTTTTTTTGTATGTTTATAATCCAAAAAATTGTTTTTATAACCAAAAATTGCAGGTTTGCCACGCGACATGCACAAGGCATACAGAAAAGATCAAACTTCTGTGGTTGCTAAGTACTTGTACTGTGTTTGAGAACAACCGACAAGAAAAGGACATGCAAAGGCGCTTGTAGAAAATTTGAAAAGTTATATTTTTTGTGTACGTAAAACAGGCGCAAGATAAAATATTGGGCGTATTTGCGCTTGTTGAACAGACGCACAGACGCGGTTTGTTTGACGGGCAATAGGATGTGCTGATCACAGGATCGGGTTGGGGGGATTCATTTCAAACCTGGTTATGTGATGGTGGAGTGTGATGACGAGCAGACGGTAAAGTGGCTCGTGTCTATTTTACCTGAAGTGAAAGTTGGTAAACATTCATTTGTGACGAAATTGGGAGATAATATTCCGATTCCTCACAAGGTTAACGTCTTTCTCCCAAGGAGTGCTGGGCAGATCAGGAAGAAATCTCTTGTGCTGCTAGAAGGGCACAAAATGGCTTGTTCATCAAGAGTGGGAAGCTGTCAGGCAATCGTGATGAGTGCCAGCTCCTGACTTCACTGATCAACGACAGGGCAAAGACAGTTTTATCAGAGATAGGGAATACCCTTTAACTATCGGTTTGGCAAAGGCTTCGTCCACGGACCAAGAAGGGCGATTGCGAGAACGGAGGAAGAAACGGCATGTCGCATCTAAGGGGAAGCACCTCAGATACCATCACCGAGAAGGGGGCAGTCGCAACCTTAACGACACCAGGTGGTAAATATGGTTGTCGAAGAGGTGGATGATGCTGCTGCAGAGGATTGTAGCAGCATTGAAGATGTGGGGACCGAGGAGGAGGAGAGGTTGTTGATGGATGAAGGGGCAGATACGCCCCTCTCCTACAAAATCTACTGGAGGCAGCAGGAAGATTGTGCGTGGCTCGTTTGAATGACCACCACGCCATAGCAGCGTCAGTTGTGGTGGCCAAGACATTCACTAAGAAACAACTAGGGCAACCCTAGATACACAAAAACAGGGTGAAGGGTCTTGCCAACAGCGAGACAAAGGTAGTATGGGATACTAATACAGACTCACGCAGAGCGTGCGTTATAATTAGGAAAAACTTTAATTATATATGTCTTCCAGATTTTCTTACCAGGAACTTGGTGGCCATATCAACCACAATCACACTCGGAGGCATTCGCCACCAGGTAGTGGTAGCATTGGCATACTGTACAGGTGACGGGACACAGATACCGCCTACAGAGGTACAGGGGCTGGTGGAATGGTACAACAAGAAAAAATGGCCTCTTATGATGCAAATGAGACATGGGGAAGTAGGGATACAAACAAGAGAAGTGAGTTTCTGTTAAAATTTTTAAATAAAGAAAACCTTAGTCTGTTTAACGTCAGGAACACACCCACCTTTGTCATAAGAGCAAGACAGGAAATGTTAGATTTAACGGTAGGAAGTATCGAAGTAGGTCAGTTCATAAAGAACTGGAGAGTATCAAATAACCCCCCCCCCCCCTGTCGGATCATAGAATGATTCTGTTTGAACTGAATAGCATGAAAGAGGAATAACCCCCATTTCGGAACCCCAGGAACACAAGGTGGGACCAGTTTGAGGAGAGCCTTAAAAAAGGTCTACAGCTAATAATTGTTAGAGGGACAGTAAAACACTCCACCGCGCGGGAACAAGCTGTAGCGGAGGTAAACCTGGCAATCACCAACGCGTTTGAAGTCAACTGCCCAGTTACTAAGGTAAAACAGCAGAAGGAAGCGTTTTGCTGGAGCAAGGAGTTCCAAGAACAGAAGTACGGAGACTTTTCAATAGAACAAAGTAATTCGGAAGCTGGGAAGAGTGTACCAGGGTGCTTACCATCTACAATAAATCAGGAGAAGAAAGAGGGTCAGTTTCAGAAACGGCAGCGTCTGTAGCGGCTAGACTGCATAAGGCTTTGGCGAATTACGATGTCGAGATTAAAACTTCTTTGAGAAAGCCGGATGGTGCGCATACAGAGGATGAGCAGCAGAGAGCTGCTCTTCTTCCAGAAACACACTTTCCGGGAGGCACCAACGCGTGTATAGAAGACACGGATAAAAAGAATACTAAAAGGCCAAGGCCAGAGGACTAGAGAGTAGCTGCCTCCTAGGCACTTTCCAGGCATACAAATCACAAGGAGTGGACGGTATAGTCCCAGCTCTACTGCAGAGGGGGCAGAATTGGCTGTTAGCGCACCTAAGGGCATCTTCAGGAGCAGTCTGGCGCTTAGGCGTATTCCAAAACCATGGAGAACGGCGAAACTGATATTTATTCCGAAAGCAAGTAAGAAAGATGTCACTCAGCCGAAGTCTCATCGACCCATTAGTTTAACATCTTTCATGTTAAAAACGATGGAAAAGGTGATCGACAAGTACATACGAAGCAAAAGTTTGGTGAGTTCTCCTTTGCAAGATATTGGGTCTTACCACCTCTCACGTGGAGTCTAGTGGTGGAGGAAATCTTAACTATATTAAGTAACCAGGGCATAAATTGTCTTGGGTACGCTGATGAAATTGTCATTATTGCCAGAGGAAAGTTCGAAGAAACACTTTGTGATAGAGGGGAGGGGACTGAACCAGAGGGGATTGAATCAGAGGGGACTGAATCTGGTAGATACTTAGTGCACATTTGTGGGACTAAAACTCAATCTGAGTAAAACCACGATGGTCCCGTTCACCAAGAAAGGGGCTCCATGATTGAATCTGCACAGGAGACTAAAGATCTAGAAGTTATTCTTGATAGCAAACTTCTGTGGAGAAGCCATATAAAAGCAGTGTTAAACAAAGCCGTAAGAGCTTCAATGGTATGCAAAAACCTTTGGGGTAAAACATGGGGGTGCAACCCAGGTATCCTAAGGTGGATGTATACCATATGATAGTGAGACCAGCCATCACTTACGGGGCGACTGCATGGAGCAAAAGAGCCCAGCTTAATGCTAGGAAAACTGAATTGGAAAAGGTGCAGAGGCTGGCCTCTATCTGTATAACGGGGGCAATGAGAACATGATCCTACCACGTCACCACTTGCCTCTACCACTTGTAGATTAAGAGCGTAGCTAAGGAAACCATACTGAGGTTTAGCATGGAGGGTATGGGTAAGGAAAAGATCATAAAGTCCAAATATCGGGATAGTCTTTCAAGGGATAATCCCTTGCTTGTGTTTCCTAAAGACAGAATGATTAAACAGTACAACATCGATAAGATACATAGCAGTTGTGCAAAAAAACGGAGTGGAGCAGTGAATACACTACGCACCATTTGGGTAATGATGTTATCAAATGGTACGCTGATGGGTCAAAAATCGAGGTAGGGGTGGACGACGGAGTATTTGGACCGAAAACCAAATAATTTGAGCCCATGCGCACCTACCCCAGCATCTTCCAGGCTGAGATATGTGCAATCGAAAGATGCGCAAACTTTTGCTTTGGAAGGAAATATAAGAATAAGGGAATTGCCATCTTATCAGACATCCAAGCAGCAATCAATGCGTTAAGCTCATACACCATCACATCCAAAATTATTAGAGACTGTGTGAGCAAGCTAAATAAGCTTGGGAATAGTAAGAAAGTAACAGTTTACTGGATACCTGGTCATGCGGGTATCGCAAGTAATGAAGAAGCCGACAAATTAGTAAGACGAGGTACTTTAACATCTTTTGTTGGCCCGGAGCCGTTTTGTGGACTGGGGACTAAAGCCATCCACGAAAGGATGAGGGAAGCAATTATGACTGATTGGTTCAAAACCTGGAATAACACCGAGGGTCTAAGGCAATCCAAGGAGTTGATTGGATCGTTCAATCAAAAGAGAGCAGTAATGTGCTGTAGGTTAAATAGGAATAACCTGAGAATACTGACAGGGGTTCTTACAGGACACTGTAAACTAAGACTTTTGGAAGAAGAGATCGCAGCCCATCTTCTCAAAGATTGTGGAGCCTTGATCTACACGAGAAGGTTTCATCTGGGGGAGTGGAACATTGACGGGCATGACCTGCATAAACTTAACCCTCTCCATAACCTGAAGTTCCTGAAGGAGGCTGGACTGGCGGAGGTGCTCTAACTGGGTAATCACCAGGGAGTAGTAGGTGGGGTACAATAGTGAATAGATCATTTTGGTCGCAGTAAAAAATATAACCACCAAATTTTAATCTAAATCTAAATCAATTCTGGTCGATGACTCATTCTCCGACTGAAGGGAAGAAGCCAAAATATGGATCAATTGAGATTGAAAATAATATGAAATGGAATTCTCATAGTTTTAACCTAGCTAAGAACACTGTTCAAAAATTAGGATTTTTGGGTCGTTGTCGTAAGGTTTTTAATAGCGAGCAACCAGCAAAATTCGCGCGATTCACCAGAGCATCAATAGCAGCCCATCCTTTTACGGTTCAAGTGACATGGTGTAGAACTGTCGCTTTTCAACGCAATTTTTTAACAAAGCTTCTCATCTCTAGAATGCCTTACCGGCGTGGGTCTTTCCTGATAATTTTAATCCTCAAAACTTAAAGATCAACGTTAATAAATTCCTCAAAGAAATTTGAGTAATACTTTCGAGCCCCTAGTTCCCTAGTTAGCATGGTATCTTCGGATATTCAGAGACGTTGATCTACATTGGTTAACACCAAACATGCCTAACATTGAATAAAAAAAAATTCGAGAATAGCCTCAATTCCATGGTCACCTGAAAAGCTAAGTCGTTGTTTATTCAACATGTCATTTGTATTCTGATGCGAGCAAAATGGGAGAAATAAGACACAAGCGAGAGATACAATATTTCCAATCACATTTTATTTTATTTTAAATTCTCAAAATTTAATATTTATAAAATTAATTATATTTTTATGAAATTTATAGATCTGGTTGTTGAATTTACAAAAATTTGAACAAAATAGTAATTAAATAAAATAATGAAAATTTTAATGGTTTCAAACAAATTTGATGAAAATGACGGAAACATAAACACCTATATTTTTTATTAATTCACTATTTTACAGTAAATTTCGCAAAATTTATTATAAATTAGTGCAGTCAATTTTGAAGATTTTACTAAACTGGTATGAATCTCACAAACTTCTTTTTAGTATTAGCTCCGCAAAATGATTACTTTTGAAACTGTTTAGAGCCCGCAAACTTCGATTTTAGCGGCCTAGTACTTAAAGTCGTAATGACGGATTCAAAATTTGTTTAAAAAAAAATCCTAAGAGCTAATACAAAAAACGTTGTATGCAACACGTGCGCAAATGGCTTTAGCAGACTCATCTTCATATTACGAACTCGGCTAGCACCTCATCCGGAAACATTACGATTCGTCCGCTAAAACCATATTTTGTGTACTTGTTACATAAACTACTATTATATAAAAATTTCTATGCTTTATAATTTTTGTAAGAATTTACTAAAAAAGTTTGTATTTTCCACAAATTCCTTTTTTAAATCAACAAAAATTTTGAAGCAATTGTGGATTTGATAAAGTAAAGATTAAATCGTATTCATCTTGATTTTTATAAGTTTTATTATATTTTTTAGTGTAGTTTAAGCTTTTACGAGAACAAAAAATAATTTTGTTTTGAAATTGAAGCAACTGATCGCGGATATTCGGACCAGTTGCATATTTTAAAATTCACTAAATTCAAGGAGTGATACCCGTGACATCTTTTAATGTCATAAAGTGAAATATATTTTCAATTGTAATAGTTAAGTTTACCAATTGAAAAAAGCTCAACTATCTACATATCAACTCATCCCGTTCATATCTAATGAGACTAACAAATGCATCCCTTTTCAAAACCAAAAACCAACTCAACCATTTGCCTTTAAATTATTCAATCAATCAATCAAATAATCTCTCCATACATATACATATATTTTTTTTAAGTTTTTATTTAAATTCAATTTAATTTTGATGCTTTTTGTATTATTATTCAATTTCAATCCCTCATCTATTCATCCAGCTCTATAATTTTATCCGTATCTGTACAATGTAGCGTTAAAACTTAAACGTATAAATGATATATTTTGTAATTTTAATTTACATTTTTTTGTCAGGTCATATAAATACATATATTCATAAAATCAACCAACTATCGTGTACAAAATAAAATTGTTCACACTAAAAACTAAAACTCACCCCAAGTAATTAGGCACAAAATTTGTAGTTTGAATTAATTACGAATTAATTTAAGTTCAGTGGAATTTTTGTATGGAAATTTAATTTATTATTTCGATTGGGTTAAGTATCTGTAATTATTTTACAGTTTGTTGTGTTGTTAAGGGAAAATTGTTAGTAAATCTTGTGAATTTGATAAAAATGTTTTCAAAAAAATCAATTTTCTTTTTTTTTGGGTTGAGAGTAATAGTATTGCTAGTAAATGCTCAGCACATTATCGATGATCGCAACCTAGCCGACTAACTTTTTTTAATCCATACATAATAAAGAAATAGAAAATATGAAATATGTGCAGCTAAATATTCTAATACGAGAAGACTCGACGAAATTAAACGATTGAGTGTCTGATTATCTCAAAATCAGCTTAAATTATTTGAGCTTTACAAAATTGAAAGTAACGAATGTTAAAACTATTATATTGGACAAACCGGTCAACCTTTTGAGTTTCAATTCAAAGAACAATTACCAATCACAAATTGCAACTTTTCTGAACGTTTAATATTTGGAACGTACAACTTGCAACCTATTAAATGTTGGTACAAACGCATAAAACAAATCATTCAAATAATTTTATATCGTACAGTTTTGTTTTCTATCATATTTACTCGGTACTATTTTACTTACAAAATAACGTATAAATTCTAATTCTACTGTTTCATATAATGATTTGTTTTACAATTTATATGAGTACATGCCATGACTTCGTTTTGATTTTGATTTTATGCAGAACCTTTAAAATTTTCTACAAATATTTTAAATTTGTAAAATATTTTTAAAGTTGGTAGTGGTCTACCCCCGTTCCTAGTTACGACCAAATTTGGAATTTGCTAAAATTTAATTGGTTTTTAATAACAACCGTTGACGATTTTGTATCATTAAATTTTGAGGACATGACGAAAGGAATAAGTCTGGCTGACTACATTCGTCCTAAGAATCATGAAAAAATTTATAATTGGAATGGAAGCTGGGCTCGAACCCAAGCCCCGAGATAGCTTCTGAGCAATTAAGAACAATTAAGCCGAGGAGCGAATAAAGGTAAGAGACCCAAAGAACAAAAAATTAGAAAGGCTTTTTTTGGAAAATAGGAAAGGAAAGGAGAACTAGCGGAAAGCATAATCTACTAACGACGTCTTTATAATGGTATATTTTGCGTCGTTGGGAGAGCAAGTCTTTCAGTTCATAGTGTAATGCCGATACATCACGCATTGCTCCTAATGAAATGATCTTGATAAGGCTAAGATCAAGATTCACATGATTAAAATATAAGATATTAAGATAATAAGAGTAAGATCCATGATTCTCAAATTTTTAAAATCTAAATACCTAAAAATGAATTGACATGTATGCTGTCATGTATTTGGTTCATATTTGTAAATGAACTAAATTGATGATTTAATAATAATTCAAGTTGAATGTTAAAAATGACAATTTAGCATTTCCAAATATCTTTACTTTTATTGTGAAAGTAAATGAAAAATATATTTTGTTTGGATAATGAATTTTAACGTAACAATATATTTTTTTTTTTGTTTTAACGTAATAATTTTTGTTTTGTTTTGATAACAAAATTTAAAGGAATTTGTGGATTATAAATTCTTGGATGTTGTTATATAATAACACATTACATAACAGGGAAACAATTTTTTATTATTTAATTTTAAAAAATTTATGTCATCAAGAAATAAAATTTGCTTTTGTTTCTTGATGAGGAAATATCGTCATCAAGAAAAGAAAAACTATTTTGGTTTTTTTGATGAAGATTATTTTTTTGGAATGATAGAATTATGAGAAAAACACGGATGTAAAAGTGATAAGTAAATTTGTTACTAATTAAGATAGTTCAAAAGTAGTTCTAAGGTAGATCTAACTTGGATACATTATAGTTCCAATATGGACATCATAATCTAAAAAGATATGTAAAAAAATTGATTTTTGTGAAGACATTTGAAAAGATCAAAATATGAAAATATATAAAAAAATGGAAATAGGAGTCTTTTGGAGAAATTGACGTCATTGGATATCATCGTAGAGTAGAGATCGAAAGGCCTTAGTCTAAGATCTGGAATGACCCAACCTGGTCATCCATTCTATTCTACTATCCCCATCTCTGGAGAAAAAAGCTACGAGCAGTTTAATAGGACGCGTTAGCAACTAACCTGATAACCTTTGCTTTTTAAAAATTTTTGAACCACTTTGGCACTTAGCTGCTTTCCAGCGTCACTCAATCGAAGTTTCGGCGGAAGACGAGCTCAAAACGGAGAAAAAAACACGTTGTCGGGCACCCAAATTGTAGCGAGTTGCATTGTGCATGAAGGTTTTCGCGGTCAACTCTTTGATTCGGGACCGAATCTTAGATAATTGATCTGAACAATCAAGGCGTTCAGGCCTACCATCACAGCACGGTGTTTGGGGCTTTAACAGTCTTGCAGATGTCATATTGAGAAACAGAAGATTCAATTTGCGTGGCCAGGATGACCAGAAGTGAGATCGACGCAAGTGTAATAGAGTTTTTGCCACTCCACTGTGTACAGAGGTAGGAGGATAACGAGTATGAGAAAACAGCTTGGTCGTTAGCTCTTCAGAAATCCACAAGTTCCAAGTTTCACCTTCCGGAGCAACATCGCTCTGGGATAAATTTTTATACACAAGTCCATCGGCCGTGCGTCAATCGGGAAAAGAACCATTGCAGTCAGTAACTATCTTTACTAACTTAAGATGATTGTCTCTGTTGATCCAGTTTGAAAATATTAATTTTGTCTGCGGTAACCGCATCGATGAAGAATATTCTCGTCTGAGACCACGTTTAGCTAACCATGCCGATGTGCAATATCAAAAGTGAATCCTTGCAGCTTCAAACTCCAACGTGCCAGACGACCAGACAGATTTTTTTACTGTATTAACTTTAGAGAAGCTTGATCAGTAATGATCTTAAAAGAGTGACCCTCAATGTATGCGCGGAACTTCTTAGTAACTAAAACAGCAACAATGCATTCCTTTTCACTGACGGAGCAATTACGTTGAGCTGAGTTCAGTTTCTTGGACATATATGCTATAAGATGCTCAATACCTTCTTTTCCCAACTGTACCAGTACACATCCCACGCCATCATTACTCGCGTCGCATTGTAGAATAAACAGCTTGGAATAGTTAAGATTCACCAGAACTGGCGCTGAAGTCAATGATCTTTAACGAGTTAAAGGCCACATCAGATTCGGGGGTCCACACTAATTTATTATTATATTTTTTTAAAAAATCCGATATTGGTGCAGTTATTGAAGCGAACGCGGAAATAATTCGACGGTAGTAACTAATAACCATCCATACCTAAAAATCTTCCTATCTGTTTCACCGTGGTTTACACGGGAAACTAAGCAATCGCGGCGGTTTTATCTTCATCTATTTTTAACACTCCTCCACTTACTACGTAGCTCAAGTATTTTCGTCAAATTAGCATGCTTTAGACACTAGGCGACATCATTCAGTACATCGACATGATTTTAAAAGGTGTCAGTAACAATCAGAAGCTCATCTAAATACACGAAGACACAGGACTTTAAATGGAGAGAGATCACCTGATCCATTAATTTCATCATGGTCTGAGGTGTATTGCACAGTCTGAAGGGCATCCTTACGAACTAGTACAATGGCCGATCAGATACGTTGAACGCAGTTTTCTCTCTAGAGGATTTTTCCAAAGAGATCTATCAGAATGCATTATTCAAATCCAAGCTGGCGATGACATTCGCTTGAGGTTTAAGCAACTTAGAATGTCATCTATTTGTGGAAAGGGGTTATGCATCGTTCTTGGTGACCGTATTGACCTTACGGCAGTCTAAACATAAACAAACTTTATCAGAATTGCGTACTAGGACAACTGGCGACTTCCGAAGAATGGCTCTTTCTTCGATGACACCCAGCGTAAGCATACGATCCAGCTTGTAATGAAGCGCTGCTTCGTTGCATGACAACAAAGTGACATAGCAGGACGCACACCTAGAATAGAATATTTGCCCCAAAACCATCAGAATATTGTTAGCAAAAACGTTAGTAATACCCCACATTTTATATTGTGAATTTCTCTACATAAGTTGCGATTCTACCTCCAGAGATATTATGCAGGTTACGTTAAATAATATTGTGAGATATGTGAATGGGCTGAGAAAGTTTGACCACATTTCGGCCTTATTTCTCGAATTCTTCGGCTGCACGATGATGCAGTTCTTTTATTTTAGAGCGCTACTATTTCTCTACAAAATTATGAACAATCGGGTTCCAATATATTTATTTGAGAAAATCAAGGTCGGTTCGATTCAGAATGGCAATATATGCCTGCCCCTTAACTATACCAATATCTATAATAAGTCACCCCTCTTCACTTCATTCAGTATTTGGAATAGAGTTCCTGTTGAGGTAAGAAATGCTAAACCACTTATTAAATTTAAATCTCTTGTGTTCGATTATGTTAAAAATAATTTTTAGTCATGTAATATTAATGTGTAATATTTAAAATGTCAATTGTACTGTATAGGATAGATAAGCCATGCTTTATCCTTACTTAAAAAAAAAAAAAAACAAAAAAAAAAAAAACAAAAAACACCTAGCAAGATAGTTTTGTAGCCCCAAACTATCTTCAGTCAGTGTGGGACGAGAATAGTATACCTGCTACTTCAACACAAATATCAGTAATAAACGCGTAATTAAATATGCAAACGGATCATAAGGAGAACAAGTGAACGAAGTAGACTCTGGCGACCCCATATGCGAAAAAACCACGATCACCACATCCACCCTCTACACTCTCAACTCACAGTCACACACTCTCACATCTCATCCACTCGCACTCGCACCCACATGAACACAGACACGTACCCACACGTGCATACATATACACCATCATCCATACCTCCATACGCGCGTACATACATAAATACACACACCACTTTCATCATCGAGGTTATGGCATTTACCGTAAGTAAAATAAAATATCCACATAGAACTTCCATTTTTTCTAAAAATACCGACAAATTTATATTGGATGTTGCATGCTAATTGCGGAAATAACCCAAAAAAAAGCTTCGACATCCATTGTGATAAAAAAAAAACTACTATCAATAGAAATAAGAGAGTTAACAAAAAAAATTTACTGATTTGAGAGCTGGGTCCAACCATTATGCAATATGTTGTAATGCTTTTTAGTTTTATAAATTAGTTTAAAATTTTATTACAAATCACGTAATCACATTAATTGTGTTTTTTTGTATTTCATAAAGACAGTTATTCATTATATGGTTGCTATGAAAATCTCTCGCATTTAATATGACGGCAGCTGTGGAACTTGAGTACTTTTACCACACCCCGTTTCACCGATCGATATTAATGTTTGAAAGTTTTCCAAACAATACAATATATGATTTTGATATATTTTTTTTTTAATAGGAAGACGATCACGTTGATTTTGGAATGTCAATGAATGGTGTGCGTTAAAGATAACAGTTGTCACGTTATCATCAGTTGATTGAGCGTCTCTTGTTGATGCAAAAGAATCGTCATCAGGTTTCTGGAACTTAGGTTTAACAGATGTTGAGTTCATAACGCATTTAAATTTTACAAAACTATTTTTATTCAATTGACCTAAATCATAAAACACAATTTTGGAATACTCATAATTGGATCTACTAATCAAATTAAATTCAATATTTAAACTATTTACACTTTATTAATGCGGTTTAGAAAAATTAACATTTAATTAATCAAATTTGCGTTATTCACCTTTTTTTTTTCGTGTATTAGGTGAAATCATATTAATAGATTTCGTTTGAAAATTTTACTACAATAAAATTAGTATCAGTAAATAGAATTCTATCCATACCTACATACATTCACACACCCGCAGCTTCACACCCACACACTCACATATACTCGCTATACCTATAAGTACATATAAAATCAATACAGAACTCACCCCATGTTATTGTCCAATCCCACTCCTCTTATCACCCTGGTTCAGCATTCCATTAGTCGCCACATATCCAAAAATAAATGTGGGGATTGATAGTCCTCAATTCAATTTTAATAAATTTTGTTTTTTTTTTATTTTTAGTTTTCTTTCCACAAGGTTCCAATCCGATAATTCAACAAAATTTGCTTGGTGTATATTTATAATCTTTGTATTTAATTTCTAGCACTGCTCATACATAACATTTAAAGATGTAAATAATAATTCTAATTATGATACTAGTTGTATAGTTCGAAATATATAGATGGTCTTAATAAAACTATAATAAAAAATTATCTATGGCATCCAATAACTTATTGTATTGTGTTCATAAATCATATCTAATAATTTTCATCTAAAGAGATTATTGGCACCTTCTATGGATACATAGACGGGCTTGATTTGTACTGAGAAATTTCCACGGCTTAGATAAATAATAAGGTTATGATTATTCGTATATCCCAAAATAAATTATCCCCCTTTTTATGATTTTACAACGGTATTCGTCTAGAACAATCGGGAAGCAAAATTATGTCACGTAGTCCGCAAATATTAACATATGGATTCAAGGAGGTGAAATATACCATCAAACTCCACTTTCAAGGTCCACCTGTTGTTTACCGTAATAACAGTACAAACACGTACGATAATTTTTTTTGTTATTGGTTTCTTTACTTCGCACTACACGACCCGTGATATACAAAACTAACACAATTAGGGACATTAACACTGTTTGAAATTCTTTACAAAAAAAAGATTATTATACTACTTATAATTAAAATACATTTAATAAAAAAATCAGATTTAAGGCGCGCGTGTGATAAAAAAACCTGTGTTGACCATCAAATCAATTGTCAAAAACTTTCAATTCGATCATCGAAAAAATAATATACGACTGAGAGCTTTTGTTTGTTTGTTTATTTTAACGTCACAAACATATAAACTTTTACTAAATTGATACTAATAAATTGCGCTATTAAAAAAAATTGAACTAATTAAACTATGTAAATGCTCCAATTTAAAAATTTCACTACTTAATTTAAATACAAAAAAAAAACGTGAATTCAAAATAAATTCATTAAATTTTGATATTCACGAGAATAATTGCAATCAAAAATCAGACAGAGAGCGATAACATCTCGTGGCATTTATTTATAGTAAGAAAAATGGTAGCATTAACTGGTAGCTTGTTTTAATAACTGAAATCCCACTAAGGAATCTGTACAACTAACTTGTACTAAAAAAAAAGTCGGACAGGTGCGAATAAAATTCACTCGCCAAGGGTTCCGTGAATGTAAAAGAACACAATCTCAAAAATAAATGACATAAAAGTATGTTGTAAAGTGTTTATATCACCAGACCATGGACGCATAACAGAATAAATGTTTAATCGTAGACGTCAATAGTAAATGTCAATCACATCTACATTGATCAAAAATGTTACTTGAGGTTAAATCTTATCCATAGCTGTTTATGTTAGCTAAAGAAAGATTTAACCAGTATTGTAATGGTCTAAATAGGGAATATTTGTTCTATAAATCAGCGTCGAAATATAGGGTGGTATACACACACTTAAAATAGCACTTTTTTTTATCAATAACTAAAAAACTGTGCATCGCAGAATTCTAAAAAATGTTGCAATGTTTCTTAAATTAAGTGTTCTTTCAAATGACACCCCACTCGTTTCGTTCCAAGTTTTTTTTGAAAAATTGCAGTGTTTCTGAAAGTTGTAATGAAGAGCTTTTCCATTGGCGAACCAATGAAGCGGCATAGCAGGATGCGTACCTAGAGTAATTTAACGCCTTAACGACTAAAGCTCAGTCATCGTGGATTTGAAAGATTGTTACCTGCTGCTTCAACACAAATACAGAAATGTACGCAAATTACGTGAATAAACAGAAGTGGAAACAAAACGAATGGAAAAATGAAACTCTGGCGACCCCTTTTGCGAAAGAACCACTATCAACACGTCCAACCCCCACAATCATTCCCATACGCCCACACACTCACGCTTCATACACGCCAACATTCACCCACACACTCAGACGGCGAAGCAAGACAATTAAGCTCCAAGACCCACAGCAAGTACCGCAAATGGTAGTAATCAAACCTAAGTTGCATTGCTGTCATCCGATCAATATGATACAGCTTGCACACCAAGGCCATTGCTGGTAGACCGAGAATCAAATCTTAGAGCACGGGAGGACGTCACACGCTATATTGAAAGTCTTTATCATTTATTTCCCTTTTTCGTTTTTAATAATATTTTCAAAAATGTTTGAAACCATACGAAATTACCAAAGAAAATTATTACAGCTCCAAAAAAGTTATAATTTTATTTGTAAGTTCAATAAATATTGCCAAACCAATTTAATTAAATACCTGTAGTTTACAGTTGGTTAATGTATAATACGGTTAATAAATATAAACCATGACAAGAATTTATTTTTTTGTTTGTTTGTTTGGTTTTCATATTGTTTGGGATTGATTTTTAATAAAAATATGAATGAATAAATTTAGGTAATATAATTTAATATAAAACAAAAGGTAATTGGCAAACGAGATGTTACCTCGGAGCAAAAATATTTCGATTATAATCATTTATAAATTAGACTGAAGGTGTCTCGCTACACGCATTACCAGCTCACACACACACACGCATCGACAAGCAAGCTCCCCATTCAATCACTTGTACACCCTTTCACACCTCTACGTTAAAAAAAGTAAATAAAATAAACCAAATTCGCTCACCCCATGATTATCTCCTCCAGGCTTCGAAGTCTTAAGGTCTTAGCCCTCCATCAGCAGTGAATATCCCCACAGGTAAAGTATTGTTCGTAAAACTGCAGAAATTTTAAACAAGTGTTGCGTGGAAATAAATCAGGCAATTGTTGTAACAAATAACATAAATTTTGAATAAATGTTGCGTTGCAATACGGTAGTAATAGCACAAATCTTATATTAATGTTGCGTTGAAATACGGCAGAAATAGCAAAAATTTTGTATAAGTGTTGCGTTGAAATACGGCAGAAATAGCAAAAATTTTGTATAAGTGTTGCGTTGAAATGCGGTTGAAATACGGTAGTGATAGCAAAAATTTGATGTAAAGGTTGCGTTGAAATACGGCAGTAACAGCAAAAATTTTATTTCAATGTTGCGTTGAAATATGTTTGAAATACGGTAGTAGTAACAAAAATTATATATAACTGTTGCGCTGAAATACGGTTGAATCAAATACTGGTGGATGACGGTATAATAACTGACATAAAAATTAATATTGTTGAAAACGGTGAATATGGATGAAAGCTGAGTGATGGTAGTAATATGTAACTTATAAATCATGCAATGGTAGATGAATGCAAAACAGTTGACATGCAAAATTTATAATATTGGTGAACACAGTAAATATAGATGAACGCAAAGCGACTGTAGCGATGAAAAAAACTATGGTTGCAAGCAATGATGAATGAATGTTGAACAGCTGGTATGTACAATTTATAATATGGCTAAATACGGTGAATGTTGATGAACGATGAGCGACTGTAGTAATACAAAAACTATTATTTCGAACAATGATGAATAAACGTAGAACCGCTAGCATGTATAAGGTGCAATACGGTTGAATGGATGAACGGTGAGCGACAGTAGTAATACAAAAACTAGTGTCTCAAGCAATGATGAATGACAGTAGAAGAGCTCGTATATATAACCCACAATTTAGTTGAATGCGGTGAATATGGATGAGCGGTGAGCAACTGTAGCAATACAGCAATTTATTGTTTCAAGCAATGAACAATGGATGTATAACAGCGGGCATGTAAACTTGATAATATGGTTGAAAAGCATTATTAATAAACGAATTATTCAGTATAACCATCGTACGGTAGATATGGTACACTATTTGTTAAAGGGTTTTAGGTAAATTCATCCAAAATTGTTGACATAGCTTTGTTGCCGTTATCGATGTTACTGTTGTACAATGCGACTTCCCAAGCAAGTTATATTCAAATATTTAATAAACAAAATGTTATACTCACTACTAATGGTGACCGTATAGTTATCAACTGATGATCATGATTCACCGCCAGAACAAAAATTGACTTACACAAACTCCAATTGACTTACAAAAAGCGATTACAATGCTAACATTTCGTATTTGACAAGAAAAATAAACTCGCGGTGTCGAACACGTCACAATCTTTTGTCAATCAACGGAATTCATATTATAATACGGTTGGTATAATAGTCACTCATGCAACCACACTTGATCTGTTTTCAGACATCAAATTCTAACTGTTTTCATAGACAAACAAATAATGATTTTTTTCTTTTATATTTACTGATTAAAGTTATAGTACTATATTTTAAAAATTCTTTTTTTTTTTGAATTTATTAACACTACAAAATTTAGCTAAACATTGAATTAAACTACCAAATATATAATTTAATTAGGCAAAAAAACATTTTTCTAACAATCATTATAATTCAAAAGGAATATTTCAATCCTAGTTATGGATTTTAAACCCATAAAAATAAAAATGTACAACTTTCAAGCATTGATTATACTCAATGAAATTGACAGCACAAACATTATATTCCAATCAGAGATAAGAGACAAAAGATCGTATAGTTATCTTTTATATAGTAATTTTAATATCGAAAATTCGACAAAGTTTTTCTTTTGAAAGGAAATTTATAGAATGTTAGTACATTTTCCGTTTCAAAAAAAAACTGTTTGTTATTGTGCAATACATAAAATTGTAAGACAATTTCACGAAATAAGTTATTTCCAACGTATTTGTAAGAAATATTAAAATGGATTAAACGTAAGTTTAACCGATCTTATGATGTCTATGTGTTACGAAATAACAGCCCACAACAGTATTACCGTAAAACCTAGATCTATAACGGTAAGATAAATTGATAAAAATACCCATATAAGAAATCGAATACAAAACTGATTGTAGGATAATAATTTTTAGCTATTGCGACGATTGGACAAATTCAAATTTATGTAGTATGGTGAAGTAATGCTGGTGAAAATGCAGTGTGAGTCAATAATAGGGGATTGTAAAGGAAATATTATTGTTAATTGGTTTATGCTAAGAACAATTTTGTGTAACAGAAACTATACGAAAATATGACTATAGAGTGTGGACGAACGGGAAACTATTATGAACTACGTGTGGTAAGCAAAATTGTGAATTGTGAGAAAACAGACATTATATAAATCGGGAACTTTACTGCTCTACGGTTTCATACTCCAGTCTACATAACAAAATTGGTTTCAAATGACACCCCACTCGCTTGGACCAAAAAAGTTTTTTTTCACCTTTCCCCACCCCAATCCCTTATAAGCAACTAAATATAATTATTTGAGAGTTCGCGAACGAAAAATATACGTTCAGAGTTTATCAAACTTCCTGTCTCTGTGAATTTTTTCAAATTTTTCTGTTAATTAGGCTTGAAATTCAAGATTTTCGATGAAGTAGGGTCGGAGTTAATCGGGGCAATAAAACATCCCGAAAACGTCATTTTTCAAAATTATACAAAAAATGGTGAGGTGTAAAATTCCAAAATATATTTTTAAATAATGCTGAAATGAAGCCATTTCATATGCCCTACTCGTCTCGATAAAAAAATGTATGTTTTCAAAGGCTTTACAACGAACACAACTTAATTTATTTTTTAACCCACCATCTTGTGTGGATAGGTTAGTTTTATAAGCACCTCAAATTTTAAGTTCATCGGATTAATGGTTCACGAGATAATCGAAATAATGTGAAAAACACGTTGTACTCTCACCAATAGTGTTCCGTATAAAAAACGGAACCCTAAAAATGGAAAAGAATTATAAAAAAACATTGATTAAGGAACGATTGTCAGAATTACATATGAAAATAGCATGACTACGAATCAACGATATTGTACAACTGTTTTATGATAATTTGATAGCGATTAACGATTACAAATTGAATATAAGAAACTATGTTTAAAGGAAAAACGAAAATAATTATGAAAGTTTCGGCTTAGGTAAATTTAATGCGTGTGGGAAAATTGTTCGACTCTCAATTACGAAGTTTGAATTACACTTCATTACAAGCTCATCTCCCATCATTTTTTCTATTGCTGGTGATATGGGATAGTGTCTTCGTTTGATGGGGACAGTGTCGCTACCATCAATAATGTGTTCAAGCACATGCGTTTGACCTAAACCCATTTAAGAAAATGACGGAAGAAGCTGTATCGCATCCTACAGCTGTTCATCTTCGTCGGAAGTAAGATCCGTGGCAATTGGTTCAATAGAATCTAAAGAAGATGCAAATAGGACATAATCTTATAACTTGAAAGTAGTAAAAATCAAAACCCAAAGAGAAATCCTGGGTTTCATACTAACTTTAAAAAAAAAACAAATTGAAATTAAATGGCATGAGCCAAAAAGAAATTTGTCAGCAGAAATTTCTTTTTTTTCGGTTGAGACAAGTCGGTTGTTGGTTGTCTCTATAGTATATTACTGTACGTTAAAAGAACGAAAAGTGGAAGCGCAACTGACATGGAGTATCTTGCCCATTACAATTTTTAAAGTGTTTTTGATTGTTCAAAAATGTACTTTAATATTTGTATTTTATTTTTCCAAATATATTTTTTAGAACAAAAAGGTTGTCTTCAGGGAAGAATTTTGATTAATTGAGATCCTATTTTATTGTGCACTAGTGCGTAATAAACCCATTATGATACTACTACTTTGCGAAATTTATCGTAATAAAAAACAATAATAAAACGTCTTATATTTACTTACTAAGAACCGTATCATAACATTATATACCACTAAATCACTGATCTCCTTCACCTCCCAAACTTTCGAGCTTCTGTCTTTGTGTTCAAATGATTCGAGTAGCATTGCTATAACTGCCTTCTAATGTGTTCAATATGTAGGCCATGATAATGAAAAATATTAATTAATATAACTCGCTTGTCATGGTAGTATAGCTTCTGTCATTTAATGTCATTTCAATCTCCTATTATTGAAAGTTATTGTTTAATTTTCCAGACAACGTAGAGAAATAACAAACTACGAAAACAACACACAACCAATTTAAATCTTAAATTATAATGACAAAAACCAAAAACCATGGAAGTGAAACTATGTAAAATCTCCTATTATTCATATAAAAATTTAATTAAATATTATAACAATTTTGTTAAACATTTTCTAACAATAATAGCAAGTGTTATTATTGTTTTAATTATTTAATTAATTATCTTTTACAAAACTCAATTAAAAATTCAATAAGTGTATACAAAAAGATACATAGACATACCTCAAACCAAATTTTCATTTCGAAAAACTTAGAGAAGATATAGAAATAAGAAACGAAAACTTTTCTAAATTTTACCAAATATTTTCAATTATTTTAGTTTTTCGTTATGACAACATGTAAAGAGAGAAAATTTGTTCCTTATGTGAACTTATGGAAAAACTTATAGGAAAAACAATTAAACAAAACATTTTCTTACGGTTAAGTTATGTTTTGGTTGGTTGAGATACAATTAACCCTATTTGTCCTATGGGTATATTACATTAATTGTAGATACTGACCAACATTTACAAACTCCTAATAGTGTATCCTTGGGTGAGAAAACAATTTATATAAACATGTAGCTAAATGACCATTTTCAGTAAAATTATGCCCTAATAACGCCCTAACCCTGACAAAAGTATCTCGAAATTAAATCCCTTTCCGTTCAAATCAGAATAAAATTTTAGGAATAAACGCATCTTTTAGCACCTGGTGGCTCTTGGCAATATAGACGAAGAAACTGTAAATAATTTTATATATTCTCGAGATATCCTTTAACTAACGATTCCTTCTGACATGACCTACTAAAATATAAACATCAAAACACATTTTGCTCCACAAGTACACAATGGGTTTAACAAATCGTTTTGTTGTACAAATTAATCTAGCAACCAAATCCTACACAAACAAAAAAAAACCAACATTAAAATTCGAAAAAATATTTTCAGTTCCATTCTCTTGTATCTAACTTCACCACTAAGCATCAACATCAACATTAACATTAGTGTTACTTTTATTGTTATTGTATTTTGTGTGCTTCCATTTCATCGACAACGACACACAATTTTTAAGTTTTGTCCATTTTATTTTTCTATCTTTTTTGTGCTATCGTTAGTGCCAAAGGTAGTTAGTTCCTT
The DNA here is from genome assembly GCA_963693315.1 of Diogma glabrata. NCBI lineage: Eukaryota > Metazoa > Arthropoda > Insecta > Diptera > Cylindrotomidae > Diogma > Diogma glabrata. The sequence continues at coordinate 453,530,857 of OY856186.1, read as the reverse complement.
TCTACTTATATTTGTTCTGCTTTTAATTAAAACGTAAACTATTTTTTCTTCTACTTTAGTTATGTGTTGAAGGTGATTATAATGAAAATTATTTCCTCTATTGGACATTTGTATTAAATGTTGATTGTACGATGATGATCATGATTATTGCGGTGATGACATAAAAAGGGAAAATGAAAACAATTGAATGAAAACTGTTTAGATATTTAGAAGTAATTTTATTAGTATTTTTATTGCAAGAACTTTCTTTAATATGTTTTGGAAATATTGAATAAAACGATTATCGGGAGGATGATGGGATTAAGGTAAGTGTTAATACGTAAATAATAAATACACATGGCTAAATGAAAATATCATACATAATCTAGAAAGCTCACTTAAAGAATGTTCGAAACATAACTAAAGAAATACTTTTACAGAAATAACAATTTAATTAATTTTCTAGATTACAATAAAACGTGGCAGATGGATATCAAACAATTAATTAAAAAAACAATGCATTAAAATCCCAACTGCATATGCATCGCAACACAAAACTATAACAGATGATTAATGCTTAATCGGCTATTGTTGTTATTATTTTTGAATATGAAAACTAATTGTTATGAAATAAAAAAAAAATAATTTTAATGATTGAATGAATTTAATTTAATTTAATTTTGTGGCAAATATTCAATTTACAATCAATTTAACAAATGCAACAATTTACAAAAAAGAGGGTGTTTGTGTGAAGCCAATAATTTGAATTCATTTTCAAAACATGAATGAGAAATTAAATTTTTGTTGATTGAAATTATTAGACAATTCTATTCACAAATTTTTTAAGCTCCAAAATTTTCTAAATAAAAGTTTTACTACAACGGGTTTACTATACTCAATGGAAATAGTTGCGAGTTTAAATCTGTATGGTATAGGTTGTACTAAATACAAGAAGGATTGAAACAAAAAAATGTATGGACTGGGAGAAAAAAAATTCAGTACAAGTAACACACAACCAGAAATTAAGTAAATCGAACACTTGCCTAACAATAATGCTTTTAATAATGGTTTTTTATCAAATAAAATATGAAAGGGCGGAAATCTCGCAACTCTGTGATATCAAGACTTCGGTTTTGGTTAAGGATTTTGATATAGTTTTCGGCATAAAAATTTTATGAGGACATTGTTTTTAGTTATCGGCAGTGATGTAAATGAAACATAAAACTCTTTGTAAAAGTACAAAGTCAATTCGTTGCCGGAAAATTATAACAGATCATAAACTAACATAATTTAATGAAAAGATGATACAATCAGCAAACTACTCAAAACCCTCTCCATTTAAGCCGGGCATTCACTTACAAAAGAAACAGAAACTGAAACTGAAAACTATTTAATATTCAAAACTCTATTATCAAAATTTAAAATAATAATTAATATTATGTGACAGTTTCTGGTCATGTGACAGTTTCTGGAACAGAAACAATTAAATTTTAATCGTTTCTGTTTCAGACAAAACAGACAAATTTTCAGTTTCTGTTTCAGTTTCTGTGGTGAAGAGCTTTTTCGTTGAACCGACAACAAAGTGGAATAGCAGGCCGCATACCTAGCGAGATTGTTTTAAAAGCCCCAAGCTAGCTTTTGTCTATGGGGACGAGAAAGAAAACCTGCTACTTCAGCATTAATAACTGTATAGTACGCGTGAAACATGATAATAACGAATATGAGAAAACAGGCAAGTGTAAACCGATAGACTCTGGCGAGCCCCTTATGCGATCACCACGTCCAACCCCATAATTTTAATTCAGTTACACACTCGCACTATGCATCCACTACCACACATACACACCATCCATATCCCCATATACTCACGTTTGCACACGCACTCACAAACCTACATACCTACGCACCGTCATCCATGTCCCCATACACTCACGCATACGTATACACATACAGTCGTCTTTCATACCCAAACGCATCAGGAACTCTCCATTTACAAGGAGAATATTTAGAGAATGAATATCGTGAAGATAACAAATTATTGGTAAGAACAAGAAATGATCTATAATTGCCTTAGCTTAGATGTTTCGGAGTTATCCTTGTAATCCCATTGCTCTACTTTTATTATTGTTTTATTTTATCGAAGACTACATTATTATGTGAGTTTTTTTACAACGTTTTGTATGTACGCATTAATTTTTGGACATCTTTTCATGATAAATATTGGCAGAGCTTCTCATAGATATTAACTCGAATAAATAAATATCTAATTTATGGTAACAATTAAACCGCGCAATATAACAACCAATTCAATTTGAAGTGTAAAGTTAAAATTAAATTAATTAGATAAAATCTTACCTAAAATCATGGTAATAACTATTAAAGTTGTTCCTCACATCTCCCGGTTAATTTATAATGTAATCAAAACAATATGAAAGAGTTATTATTGTATTAGAAACGAAGGAGAACCCAAACACAACAAATCAAATGTTGGTTCAAATCTTTTTGTTGGTTAAATTACCGTGGTAAAACTATTGCAATAGGATTTGTATCAGCAAGTAAAGACATATCCACACATTCACACACTCACACAGATTCACACCAATATATGTAAATAAAAATGTGACTCACCCCATGCTTTGTACCCACTCCCTCTCCTCAATCTCCGGACAATTAGCCGGTCATCCCGTAGGCATTACTGGAAAAGCAATCGGAAGCAGCTGATTGGGGGTTACTAACACGAGTGATGAAGACGTCAGAACAGGTGCAGGAAGGTAAGACGATGTAGTCGAACTAAGCCCGACTTAGGATGGAAATATCCAAGCAAATGAAAGAATGGTAAAAAGATGTAGATTTTATCCCAATCGAGTTGAACGGGTGTTGATCTTATCACCCTTAAATCAGCTATGGATCGACAATTGACGTAATAAAAAAAATCACTAGCTAAACTTCGATGGTTATTTCACAACTCTTGCTGCAGTTGTCCGCTAATCCAGAACGCAACGGCTCCGTTAACACGTCATAATAATTTGGGGTAATTATAATTTGGGGTGATTAAAGCTAACATACATAATTTAAAGTTTTCGAATTTCGTTGTTCATATTTTTTTCTTGATTTATCACAGATATTGCAAACATAAATAATTCAAATTTTTCTAAATTCTTTGGTTCATATTTTACTTAATGCAAACATCAATAATTTAAATTTTTCTAAATTCTTTGGTTCATAATTTTACTTAATGCAAACATAAATAATTAAAATTTTTCTAACTTCTTTGGTTCTTAATTTGATCCCAGTTTTGCTTTATAATTAGAACTACGAATCATGTACATGCAACTCCGTTTTCTTTGTAGTTTTCAAAAAAAATTCTTTTTTAAATAACCGTACAAAACAGAAATCTTGACTGTAATACGTGGATAAATGCAAATAAGTACCATTAATTTATATTAAGTTTTAGGTTCTTATTTTATTACTTTTGGTACATGCAATCGCGGTATCGGGAAGTTATTTTTTTATGACTATGTCACAAAGTTATATTTACCGTCTTATTGCAGTAACTCGACCGGTGAAACAAAATGGTTCTAATGACAAGCCCAAAACAGAATTTTCTTTCTTTTATTTTTTTATCAATTTCTTTACTATATTTTCACTACCGACAGTCAGGAATTTTATTACTAAAATTTTTCCATTTTTCTTTATATAATTTTTCTAATCAAAAACTAATTATTTCGAACAATTTTTCACAAAACAGCGAACATGAACTTGTAAAAATTTAATTCACACGCCACAACAATCAAAACGTCAGAAAAAAAATTCACATTCCAATCAGAATCGAATAATGAGACTAAGAGCCGTGAGGCCATCTGGCACCTAGTATTTATAGTAACAAAAATGGTAGCTTGTTTTAATAACTGAAAACCCACTAAGGAATCTGTACAACTAAATTGCATTAAAAAAAAATTGGAAAAGAATTACAAAAAAAATATTGATTACGAAACGATTGTAAGAATTATACATGGAAATAGCGCGATTAAGAATTAGTGATATTGCACAACTATTTTATGACAATTTTATAGCGATTAACGATTACAAATTGAATATAAGAAATTATATTGGGAAATATCACACAACTGTTTTATGATAATTATTAAAAGGAAACTATTGTAGATGACGATCACGGATTGAGTACATGAAACCATGTTTAAAATAAAAAAGAAAAACAAATATGAAAGTTTCGATTAATGCAAATTTAATGCGTGTGGGAAAGTGGTTCGACTCTCAATTACGAAGTTTGAATTACACTTCATTACATTTCTAAATTCGGTTTCTGTTTCAGTTGCTGTCAAATTTGTATGAAATTCAGTTTCGGTTTCTTTTTCTGTTGTATGTGAATGCACGGCTTTAGCGTTTCGAGAAAATATTACAAAATCACAAATTCATATTTCTTTCAAAATTCCAAAAATATTGTAAAAATTAAATAAAATCAAACTTTTTTCAACATTCTAAATATATTCTAAATATATATATTTTCAACAATTCTAAAAATATTGCAAAAATTATAACAATCTCGAAAATTGAAACTTTTTTCCAAATCCCAAAAATATTAAAAAATTAGAATAAAATCAAATATTTGAAGTTTTTCTAAATTCTAATAATATTCCAGAAATTCTTAAAAATTCAAAAATTCAAACTTTATCCAAAATTCTAAAAATATTGAAAGAATTATAACAATATCAAAAATTGAAACTTTTTTTAAAATTCTAAAAACATATATACATATATAAAATTCACAAATTCAAAAATTCTATTTTTTTGCAAAATGCTAAAAATATCGCAAAAATTATAACAAAATCAAAAATTCAACTTTTTCCGAAATTCTAAGAATATTGCAAAAATTATTACAAAATCAATTATACAAATTTTTTTCAAAATTCCAAAAGTATTTCAAAAACTATAACAAATTCAAAAATTTCCATGTCCAATTGTATTTAAATTTTAATAACTTAATTTATTCATTGAATAACATAAATACGTCATACAAACAGCTAATTTTTTTTTTTTCAAAAAGTTAGCTAAAAAATATATGAAACCATTTTTTTGACACTTAACAATATTTTTTTGACAAACTTATAATGCCATAATTCTCTATAATAATAATAAAATTGTCATACAAATAATTAATTTTATTTTTTACAAAAAATTCTGTAAAAAAATAAATAAAAATCTTTCTTTTGACACACTTGACAACATTTTTTTGAAAAAACTTCTAATGCAATAATCTAGTTTTTGGTCTCACATACCAGTCCCGACCATCCATATTTCTTCAAATTCAGTGTTTCTATTCGTAATCACTTAAAATTAACGTTTTTTAAGCAAAAATTATGCAAATTTCCTTGTTTTGACACACTTGACGATTTTTTTGACACACTTCCGGTACAGTTGTGGAACACATCGTCCTTTCAGCTCTTTCCATTGAGTAAAACTATAATATGAAAAAAAATTTTCAAATCCGTCCAGCGGTTTTCTAGATTTCGTCGGTTGTGACGGCCGGCCGGCCGGCAGACAGACATACATTTTTTTTGCTTTATTAGAATCAGTAAACACGTCCTAAAACGTCGAGAAATGTCAAAAAAATGGGTAAGAATTTCACATTTAGCTCGAGAATTCTATACTTTGTCTTTCAGACCGAAGTAAAACCTTTCTTTTAACACACTTGGCAACATTTTTTTGACAAACTTCTAATGCAATAATCTAGTTTTTGATCTCACATACAAATCCCGATCATCAAGATTTCTCCACATTCTTTGTTTCTACTCATTATCACTTAAAATGAACGTTTTTTAAGCCAAAAATAAGAAAATTTGCTATTTTTGACACACTTAATGATTTTTTTGACACACTTCCGGTACAGTTATCAAACACATCGTTCTTTCGGACCTGCCCAATGAGTATAGCTATTTTCAGAAAAAAATTTTTTAAATCCCTACAGCGGTGTTCTAGATTTCGTAGGTAATGACGGACGAGCGGCCGTCCGGCAGAAAGATATTCATTTTTTTTGCTTTTTAAAATCAGTAGGTCCTAAAACGTCGAGAAATGCCAAAAAAGTGGGGGTAAGAATTTCACTTTTGGCTCATGAATTCAATACTTTGGTTTTTTCAAAACCGAAGTAATTTTTTGTGGATATGTTTTTCATTTTATAAGATATTACTTCGGTCTAAAAGACCTTAAATATTACTATCTCGAGCTAAAAGTAAAAACCTTACCCCCACTTGTGTTGGTATTTCTCGACGTTTTAAATCAATACGATTCTAAAAAAGCCAAAAAAAATGTCCATCTGCCGGTCGTCACAACCGACGAAAACAAGAAAACTACTGAAGCAATCTTTTTTTCTAATAGGTAATGGTAGGAGACGAAAGGACGATAGGTTCGATAACTGTACCGAAATCATTAAGTGTGTCAAAAAAGCAATTTTCATTGTTGTTTTTTAAAAAACGTTTATTTTAAGTTGTAATGACTAATGAGTAGTAACTTTGAATCTGGAAAAATCTTGATTATCAGCATCTGTATGTGAGACCTAGACCTTGATTATTGTGTTATAAGTGTGTCAAAAAAATCGATAAGCGTGTCAAAAGAATGATTTTCATATATTTTGCTTCCCAATTTTTAGAGAAATATATTATGGGAAACATTTGCTTGGATCCAGACGCTGCTGATAGAATTACTTCACCTTGATTTTCTTGATTTAGTTTAATAAAAACTAATTATTTGTTTTACTCACAAATGATTAAATTATCAAAATTTATTTAATAAATTTAATTAAAGATTTTAGATTTTACAATACTGTATTTAAATCACACGAATTGTTCTAATAATATTTTTAATTTGGTGTTATCGCTATGAGAACTCAAAAGAAAAGAGAAAGTTTTTTACACAATTATTTCTAAATCAAATTATCGAAGTGACATTTTTCAATGAACTTAAATTAAAATTTTAACTAATATTAAGCTACATCTACATTTATACACCAGAATTATAATACTAAATGCTAAAATGTGTATTGGCTAATTTTATAGTTGATTTAAATTATGGTACAAATGAATTATTATAGATAATAAATAAAGTGAAATGTTTTGGTTTTTTTATACTGTTAACAACTGTAAGTACAAATTACTTTTTTCTCTAATTATATCAATTGATTTATTTGTTCATTTGTTGCACAGCTGATGAATAATCTATGAAAGGCATAAACTTGTTCGTTGTAATATAGAATGATTTATTATTTTTAGGAAGTATCTTCTAGGCTGCGTATTCAGGCAGTCATATTTACAATCAGGTTGGTGTCTAACTTAGCATTAACAACATTTTCCACTAGAAAGATATAAAACATAAAAGTAATTATTTGTATGACATGAAATGTAATTGAACATGGAATATGGTTCTATCTAGTTTCAACTCCTCCCAATGTATAAGAACAGTTAAAAAATATATCAAAATTAAATGTCGTTTTTTAACAAAAACTGTAATTATTAGGGAGATTTTCTTAAGCAATTTTTTGTGTGATTCCAGACTTCCACGACTTCTGAATAACGGAACAGCTGGAAAGTAAGTTTAAATTTTTGATTATATTATATGTTTTGCAATATTTTTGGAATTTTGAAATTAATTACGTAACAGTTTTAGGAAAATATGCTTTATTTAAATTTATGGCAAAAATTAAATTTTGGCAGAAATCCTTTTAATACATTTTTAAACCGTAAGTCAAATATAATTTAACTATTGGAATTCATTTTGACACAGAATAATGCAAAGCCTACTACAATTTTTAAATTGTGTATATTTATTTTTGAAAACTTCTTTAGGCACACACAGATTTTTTCCGTAGGTAGTAAGTTAGGCTGATCCGTGACGCTCTGAAATGAAAGACTTTATTAAAGTTTAAATTAAAATCTATCTATCATTTCTTAACGTTTCAAATTGCGTTGTGGATATCGTGCTCGACTGATGTGCTGTAGGTACTGAGTTCAACTCCTGGTGTATGGTACCCATTTTTTTATAGTTTTTTTTTTTATTTTTATTAAATGCCATTAAAACTATTTTTTTTTTATTTATGAATTCATAAAAATAATAACAATTTCTTTTATACGAATTTTAAAAAATTGATCTATAACGCAGTTTTTTAAAGGTATATTGCTACTGTCTTTTGCAATTTGCATTCGAGTCATCATGCTAAATAAATATTGAATATATATAAAATTGAAAGTATGTATGGCTGTTTATCCTTTATGCATTAATACATTAATCATCATGAAAATCTATGAAGTTTGATACAGGTGGATATGGCTAAAATTTAAAAGGATTTTGAAGTGAGAAAATATCCGCTGTATCTGAGAAAAATCAAAGGACAACTTTGAGGCAGCAGTCTCTTGCTCCGGTCTTAAGCTCTCGGCTGGGTCGTGGTTTTCCTCGTTGTTCCTTTGATATAAGGGGACTGCTTTAAGACTATAAATTAAATGAAATATTATTAATGGTGGGAGCGATTGCCATTAAAAACTCCAAACAACACGATAAAAGGAATTTAAAGGAACCCAAGGAATCTACATGTCTCACTCACACCATTTTCGAAAACAAACTAACACATATTAACAAAAATTAAAACGGGTATACCAAACATAAATCCAAAAACTTATCAATACAAACATCTAGATAACTTTAATAATACTACAATAATAATAATTTGCTAAATCATACCTTACTGAATCCTTCGTCGTCTGTTGACCTCATTCCATTGGCAGGGTTCAGTGGGCATCAATCCATTAACACAGTGTATAACACAAACACAACACCAGGTTATTTGATTAATTTTTTATTTTATTTATTATCTCTTGAGGGTGCGTGTTACAAGTTCTTATATAACTTAAGTTGTTTTCTTACATTGTAAAATTTTAAAATTAAATTCTAAAGTAGAAATTAGTTTGTCTTAGATAATGGGCTTTTCAGTTTTATGTGCTTTTCGGTTTTGACTTTTCACCAGAATCTATATTTAAATCTATATGGTATTATTCATTATTTGTCTCAAACACGACAAGACAACTGTGAATTATTTTAATTTTCAACTCAATAATTTTTTTGAATATTCAATAACTGTTGATAGCACATTTGTCACTTTAGTAGTCACTACATCAAACTCATAATCACAATGACTACACAAAACTTAACTTTAATGACTTTAACTCAACAAAACTTAACTTTAACCCAAACAGAACTTAACTAAAACAAAATCGACCATAAGCGGAACATCTGTCCACTTCAAGATTCATTCTTCGACCACCAAAAAAATTTTTCATACCTCCGTCCAAAGTTTTTGAAGTTTTCGCCAATTCATTAAAATTATAGAATTTATTTGTAACTTGATTTGTTTTCAAATTACTAAATCAAAGCAAATTCAATGCAATATACACACCAAGGTTAATAAACTTAATATCGACATATTAATTATTGTAATTCATAATTCACGTGTCTTCAATTAGTTTATTTACCTTAGTTTGGTGTTATAAAATTTGCAACGTTAAACGATACAAATTATACTTGCATTGGATTTCTTGGATTGTAAAATGTCAACCAATTATTTAGTAAAACAAATAAACTTGAAACAAATTTTGGAGACGGTCATTAGAATTTAGAAGAATAATTAGAAATTATTTTTAGAAACGATTAGATACTAGGGGAAATTGGCAATGTGACGAATGGAAGGAAAATTAATATGGAAGATTTTCCATCCGGCACAAGTTGTTGAGTACGCTTAATTTTAGCTCTTTATTTAACTATCGTTTTAAACGGTAGTTTGCTTTGATCAATGTTTTTTTGAACATAATTTTTTTATGAAATTAAAATAACATAAGAAAGATAGCATAACCTGAAGGCTGAAACAATTACATTTCTATATCAAAATTATACGTATTGGAATTTTATCATCTTCACTAAATATGTTGTCGGTTTGGAATTGTATATAATTGTAATACATGTTTATAAAATTAAGTGAAGACTTAATACTTGTAACTTGATACTTGATAAAATCGATTATATCGATTTCAAGCTCACAATTACGAAACAGAAATCGCATAAATTCTATACAAAGAAGCATAGCTTATGTATGATTACACATGAATGGCAATCATGATAAATAAAATTATTAAAAAAGGTGGCACTTAGCCGATAGTGATTTGCAAACGGCAACAATGCGCATTAATACCAATGAATTTGCTTAGCTTTCCGCAGAAAGATTTGTAAAATTTAAACTTCTATTGTTGTGACAACCACGCGGACTTTAGCCCCTGCTATTGGCATATGAGTGCTATTTTGACAATTATTTGGTTTACATTGTGAGGTTAGTGTGTGTAGTTAGCGGTTTATCGTTCTGACTTGTTTCTCATTTATTCTACTAATACGATCCAAATACTACTAATACGATATCAATTGATTGCGATTGCCAATGAAGGTTTCACTTCTGCCGTGCGGTCTTTTAAGCACACTCTCTGTTTTTTTTATATTTTTTGTAAAAATGGATAACTAAACAATCAATCCTATCACATATAAAATATGACATAGGCCAATATTTCATAATAGGAAATAAAATAAAATAAGAGGAAAAAACAGAGAGTGTGCTTAAGACCGCACAGCAGAAGTGAAAACCTCATTGGCAATTGCAATCAATTGATATCGTATTTGTAGTATTTGGATCGTATTAGTAGAATAAATGAGAAACATGTCAGAACGATAAACCGCTAACTACACACACTAACCTCACAATGTAAACCAAATAATTGTCAAAATAGCACTCATATGCCAATAGCAGGGACTAAAGTACGCGTGGTTGTCACAACCATAGATCAACAAGTTTAAGTTTTACAAATCTTTCTGCTTCCATCGTTTGTTCAAAATTTATGCCGTTGAATATGGATAAATTTTAAAAAAAACGTAAATTTTTGATATTTTTTCTACTTTAAACTAGAAACTGACGTTATAAACACACGTTTAGTTAGTTTATTGGAATAAAAAACGAAAAATTGCACCAACCAAAACCTAAAACTTGAAAAAAAACAGAAGAACTAGAATTTCCAAAACACGATCAATCGATAGAAAACAAAAATGAACGAACTCTTTTAAAAGCAGCTCAAATTATGCATTTCTCTCAGTCCAATCCTGGTAGATCTTGAATGGAGAATTACCAACCAATGTTCTTTAAAACTATTGCATATATTGCAAATTACTCTGACTTTCATTAAACGAAAAATTGAAACGTACTGGATAATTATAAGCTGACAGATCAAATAAAATTGACGGTTTCAATATCAGTCGGGTAATTGTAAAAACTAGAGGGTAAATCGCACAAGATATCACTCCTTTTAACATAATAATATATGTGGAGGTCCACACCAAAACGCTATATTTCCATTTTCTTTAAAAAATAAATTGTGTACTTAGATCGCCTCCAATTTCTGAATTCGATCGAAAACTCAAAAATTTATCTATGCTTAAATTAGAACTGTTTTTCCCCTTTGTAGAATAGAGCTTGCTTTTGACATATTGTAATCAGTGTAATGACATAATCAAATTTTCTTGAACTGCGTTGGAAAAATGTAATAATGGAAATGTAGCGTTTTGGACCTCCTCATATAACATTCCGAAATATATGAGTGAAAATAAAAAATATCGTTTTTACTCCTAAATCGAAATACATACTGTCTTTCAAATACTCCCAAATTTAGTTTTGGATTCAAAATTGATGGTTACCATCGCATTGAAAATAAAAATTAATTATTTTCTGAATGTTTTGTTTGTAAGTATTAAGTTATTAAAATAAATAAAAAAAGGATAACGAAAAACTTACTTATTTGCTTTTTCTGCATATAGAATGAAAGAAAATTGACTCCAAAGAAGTGAAATCAAAAAATTAAAATGTTACTCTTGCGAGTAAGAACGATATTAAAAATATAAAAATTTTAATTTGTGAATATACTATTTTGGGGAGTGAAAATGATGCTCGAATAAAATAAATTGTAAACTCTTGGTATAAATCAAACGGATGAATAGCAAAACACCATCAATACAGGGTAGGCGATATAAACGAGTCATCTGTACTGATGACTTGTTTATACCACTCACCCTGTATTGAGGTCGGCGATATATTCCATCAGTTGCAATTGGATTGATCAGACCTCAAAACACATCGATGTTAAGTACAGCTTAATTTTTTTTTCATTTATGCAATCGTTTATCATTCTAATTGTTCTAATTTCTAAAGTTCTAATTTTCTGAAGAGATCATTTTTTGATTGCGATACGCACCTGAATTTTTTAGTCAAATCCAAATCTTTTTTTAACATTTCCTCTTCCTAATAAACAACCCTGGATAGATCTGAAATTATCTCGGCATTTGTAATATTTAGCACTATTTATTGGATGTGGTAATGAGTTGGATTGATTGAAAGAAACAATGTGAAGATGAATTGATAGAGTTATGATTCTCTCCATTCAATAACGCGTCTCTTATCACTAATGAAGTAGTCGCAAATACAGATCAATTTGTGTTTAATCGGGGGCTTAATAACCAATCCAAAATTTGGCGGCTATATGAACACCAGTCAAATTGGCCTAAATTTTTTGAAATATACATGCTAACTTTATCCGGGCTTACCACCATTTTCCATTATTCTCCAGCCATTGCAAATAGCAAATTTGTATTGACCCGTCTGAGTTTATATTAAGTTTGGCATAACCCGTTAGAATAGAACAGGGGTTAGATTGGCCGTTACGATTAGTGGACTAGAGGATATACAAAATTTGTCTTGACTTTGGATCTCTTTCGGTTCCTAAAACGTAAAGTATGATAGTTCAACATGAGTATGGATTTGGCACCATCAGATATTTGGAGAATTAAATACAATCCATTGAAAATGTAATTTGATTTCGATTTTTCGAAGCTCTGTGAAGATGAAAATCAAAATGTTTACTGACGTTTAATATTTTCTCTACCAATTAAGCAATCTTGTTGAGTTTTGAACTGTTCTTTAGATATAATATTTCGAGTTGACAAGTTTCTTTCACAACAAAAAACAATCTAGGATGGACCAACCGTTTAATAATGTAACATTTAGCGCTAAATGTGGAATATTATTTGATTGCTACTGAACTTTGTGTAGTACACGAAGGTGTTACTCTGGATTATTGTATTTTCTGCATCACAAATATCTGGAACAAGAGTTGGATCTACCATAGCTTTTTTTAGATGTTAAACTGGTTTCCAAAATCGATATTTATCTATCTCTACCAGCAATCCTTAAAGGCTTTGAAATCATCTAAGCCTTTATTTATGAACAAGAAAATTGAATTATAGTTGGATGTGGAATATGATTTGGATTCATCGGAGATTCGTGTAGTGGGCAAGCAAAAATTTACTGGAACTGAAACGTATTTTTCGACCAATCTTTAACTTAGAGTTAGTAAGCCATAATGGAAAAATAAAACCTTCGTACGAACTGGTTTTTCCATTTTAAAAAGTATCCAATACCTGTCGTAATACCAATATACTGATTAATATGCTTCTGGCTTGTCTAATTTCGATACAGGAAAACGGGAATTGAATGTCCTATAATTGAACAGTTAGTTGTTACCATAGAAATAATTCCATCAATGTACACTGGTATTCAAATGGATAAAATTGAAATAAACTAATGAGATAATGTTGATTAGTCCCGTGATATGAAATGAAATATGAAACAATTGACAATAAATTCGGAATATTGTGTAGGAATTGTTAAAAATTTTATATAGAGCAAACTGGATTATCATTCATAAAATGAAACAAACAACATGTAAGTTATGAAACATATCAAAGCAATGAATATGAAAAATGAAAATTACATAAAGGACGAAAACGAATAGTTTTCTATCGTTTGCTCTCCGTTTCTATCGGATTTAATCATTTTAAACGCATAGAATATATCTGCCAGATAGAAAACGCACCGTTATGGAAATTTTTGAATTTGTTATAATTTTTTAAATATTTTTGGAGTTTTGAAAAAAGTTTCAATCTTTGATTTTGTAAGAATTTTTGGAATATCTTTAGAATTTTGGAAATAGTTTGAATTTTTGAATTTTTAAGAATTTTTGGAATATTATTAGAATATAGAAAAAGTTTAAATATTTGCTTTTATTCTAATTTTTGGAATAATTTTGGAATTATGAAAAAAGTTTCAATTTTTGATTTTGTAATAATTTTTGCAATATTTTCAGAATTTTTGAAAAAAGTTTAATCTTTGGTTTTGTAATAATTTTCGGAATATCTTTAGAATTTTGGAAAAAGTTTGATTTTATTAAATTTTTGCAATGTTTTTGGAATTTCGAAGGAAATATGAATTTGTGACTTTGTAATATTTTCTCGAAACGCTAAATGGAGAGGTTTTTGAGTAGTTTGCTGATTGTATCATCTTTTTTTTTTAATCGGCGTGCATGCTCTTGTATTACTTGAGCTTGGTGTTAGTTGATACATACTGTGATCCAAGGAGAGGCTTAATTGAGTAGAAAGTCCGATTACCTGCAGCGATTCGAGCTTTTATATGTGTAAGTACGCTGTTGTTTCAGTCAAGCATTGATCCCAAATATTTAAAAGATTCAACTCCCTCAATTCGTTCATCGCCGCACATCAAATCTTTCTTCTCAGCCTCTCTTGAAACATTCATATGTTTGGTTTTATTGTAGTTAATTTGTAGACCAATTTTTCTAGCACCACTCTCAAGCGACTTGAAAGTCTCACTCATAACAGCTTAACTTCGGCCGAGGATGACAACATCATCAGCGTAAGCGATCATCTGTACTGAGTTTATGACAAGATATTGTTGTTAGTGGGTAGTTTCTTTTGACGGCACATATATTCCAAGGCTAAAATAAAAGGTATAGGAGATAGCATTACCTTGTCTTAAGCCGGAGTCGACTTTAAAAAACTTTGATATTTCGTTCTCTACTGACTACTCGTACACAGCATTGAGAGTTCTGTACTGTCATTTTGCATAGTGATACCAGTTTACCAGGAATTCCCATTGACACCAGAGCAGACCATAGAGTTTCTCGTTCGAGAGAGTCGTAGGCCTGCCTGAAATCAATGAAGAGTTGGTGAACAGGTATGTTGAACTCTCGACACTTTTCCAAAATCATCCTTATCGAGAGAAATGTGCATCAGTGGTACCTCGGCCCCGCCGGAAGCCACACTGATATTCTCCAAACAGTTGTTCAGCAAAAGGATTGATTTTGGATAGCAAAATGTAAGAAAAGATTTTATATGCTGTGCAAAGGAGAGCGATTCTTCTGAAGTTTGCACATTGTAGGCGATTACCTTTTTTATGGATTGGTATCAGCATAGCTGTGTTCCAGTCCTGTGGCATGGTTTCAGTCCTCCAGATCATTTGAACAAGCTCAAACAACCACCATGTACAATCATTTCGGATGTTATATCGTCGATACCAGGTGCTTTATTGCGTTTTAATTTTGACAGCGCCGCTTCGAATTCCTCTATGGTTGGTTCGTCTACATGTACCTTTGACGCACGAATAAGCTTTGCTCGTCGCCCGACTTGTTGCTGGCCACTTAAGTTGAGAAGATTCTTAAAATAAGCGGCCCAATTATCTAAAATATTTTTAAGGTCTACTTGTAGCTCCCCATCTTCGTTTTGAATAGCAGTCGATCTAGTTTGAGGGCTCTTCTTTAAGGTTTTGACCTGTTGAAAGAAGTTACGCGTTTGATGTTCCTTATTGAAGCTTTCAATCTCCTCACACTGTCTCTTCCGCCATGCTCGCTTCGTTCGTCTATATAGTTTTGTAACGGCTTGTCTTGCCAGTTTATAGTTCTCATTCGTAGACCTGGTGTTGCGTCCTTGTAGACATTTCAGATAGTAATCTCTTTTGTATTGGGATAGCATCAATGCATGCTTGATTCATCCATGGCTTCTGGGAGTGGTTCTGTGGTCGTCCAAGTATTCCCTCAGCAGCGCTTAAAACAGCATCTTTGAGCAAATACCATGACTTATCGACGTGTCTCCATTAATGGTTTCTGATTTCTCCAATGTTTCGGCAATATGGATTTGATATCTCTCTTCTGTTTCAGCATTCTTTAATGATGAGATGTTAAAACGTTTCCGTTCATTGAATTTTGGAATACCTGGATTTGGGAAGTGGAACCGTATCGTTGCACATACAAGGAAGTGGTCACTTCCAATGTATGCACCTGAATGATTCACTTAATGCAATTTGCGATCTATGAAACTTTATGAAAAATGAAAGACAATAAATTTTATTTTTTGTTTATAATGAAACACTATATAATTTTCCAAATGTTTTACAACTTTGATTTTAATTTTAATTAATAAAATAACAAGAATGAATACAATTTATGCGATTGTCCGAATTGATAGACGCTTTTAAGAGAAGTGGTATTTGTTTGGTTGATCAAAATTATTATAATTTTTTATAAAAAATGGATGTGATTTAATGCTATAAAATAAATGCTAATATTGCATGCAAGTGACATCTATTTGGAAATTACATGAATATGTATAATAATTATTATAATTAATTGGTATAATGAAATATGTATTTATAATTAATTTTTAGATCAACCATACTCCCCACCATTAAGGAAATTAACAATTTCTTAATAAATCTAAATATGCTCATTTTGATTTTAACGTTAATGCTAATACATAATGATTTGTAATAGAAATTTAAACAAGATAAATAAATTTTGAATTTAGGTGATTATTTAAAATTAAATTTTAGAAATGAATGCATAAATGAATGTTAAATGTGTAATTAAAACAATTTGATTTGATTTTACAAGTAAATAATAAAAATGTAAACATATTGTATTTAAGCTTATTAAATATTTCTATAATACTTCGTTGAAGATTATCTTGACTTATGCTGGTAGTTTACAAATTTTCACAATAGGTCGTTTTAGTTCTCCTGCAGCTGTTTTAACTGTTACCACTCGAATTAGACCATCATTTCCAGGATGGAGTGATATGATTCGCCCTAACAGCCATTTGGACGGAGGCAAGTTATCTTCTCTAATCAATACTAGATCATTGATTTGTAAGCTTGGTTGTTCAGTGTGCCATTTTGGTCTCTGTTGTAGATTGTGTAAATATTCAATAGACCATCTTTGCCAAAAACCTTGTACTCTGTTTTGAATATTTTGATATTTGCTTAAGCGATTCTCGGCGACATCTAAAAGGGTTGGTTCTGGAATAGCTGTCAATGGCTCACCAATCAAAAAATGGCTTGGAGTGAGCGCACATAAATCGTCCACCTCATTGGATAATGGAGACAATGGCCTTGAGTTTAACAATGCTTCGATTTGTACTAGTAATGTGGTCATCTCTTCGAATGTCATCAGTGTACTATTGGTAACTCGATGTAGATGATGTTTAATTGATTTAATGTTTGCCTCCCATAATCCCCCGAAATGTGGACTTCTAGGTGGATTAAAATTAAATTTAATTTCATTCTGTAAAAGAAATTTAGAGATATTTTGATTATTTTCGATTGAATTATACATATCATATAATTCCTTCAGCTCTCTTTTTGCCCCAACAAAATTTGTTCCGTTATCAGAGTAAATTTCGGATGGAATTCCTCTTCTTGATATAAATCGTCTTAGAGTTGCAATAAAGATCTGAGATGTCATATCACTTGCTAGCTCAATATGAACGGCTTTTGTAGAAAAGCAAATAAAAATACAAATATAACCTTTAGTGGTCACTATACGTCCCTTTCCACTTCTTGTTTTTAGATATATAGGACCTGCATAATCAACCCCTGTATGTAAAAATGGTCGACTTGGAGTTATTCTTGCTTTTGGCAAACTTCCCATCAGTTGATTTCTGATAGCTGATTTGTATCGAAAACATTTTATACATTTATTTGTTATGAATCGTGTTTGATTTCTGCAGTCTAAAATCCAGTATTTTTGACGGAGTAAACATGTTAATAACGTTGGACCGGGATGTAAATTACGTATGTGCTCTTCCGTTATTATCATTTTGGTCAATTGATGTCCCTTTGGTAAGATCATAGGATGTTTAATGTTGAATGATGCTTCTAAATTTGCCAATCTTCCACCTACCCGTAGAATTCCCTCTTGATCCAAAAACGGGTTTAACTTTATAAGTTTGCTTTTGGAATTGATTTGTTTTTCTTCAATTAAATCTTGAATATCCTTAGAAAATTCATTCATTTGAGCAAACTTTATACACATTGTCTGGGTTTTCCTTTCTAAGTCCATGCTAGACATTAATCTATACTGTTTCCGAAACATGAGAATATACCCTAATATTGTTTGTATTTTTCGGAAACTGGAAATTTTTTGAAACAATTCTTCTAGTATTATATTTGTTTTTATTTGTGATTGTGCTACTATGGACGTAGTGCGTTTTTCAAGGACAGTTATTGGCTCATTTGAAGGAGTATAATTTGGCCAGCACCTGTTTGGAAGTGCAAGCCAATCTGGACCATACCACCACAGATTGCATGTCTTTAATATAGTTGGATTTACACCTCGTGATGCCAAATCTGCTGGATTGGTTTTAGAACTGACATGGTTCCAACTGTTAAATGGAATATTTCTTAAAATTTCGGCGGTGCGATTTCCAACAAAGCATGTCCATTTACGAGGGTGATCAGATAACCAATCTAATACAATTTTAGAATCGGTCCATGCATATAGATTCATTCCATCAATTTTCAATACATTGATCAGAAAACTGAGCAGTTTGCTTAGTAGTAATGCGCCACATAGTTCTAAGCGTGGAAGTGAAACCTGTTTCAAAGGTGCAACTCTTGCTTTTGACGCAATTATTCTAACTTGTATACTTCCATCGCATTGTGTGGTGCGTAAATAGACAACACAAGCATATGCGTTTTCTGAAGCATCACTAAATCCGTGAATTTCAGTTCTTAGATTTGAGTTTGCAGACATGATGTATCTTGGAATCTCTAATTTCTGAAGTTCTTCAAATGCTGGATACAGTTTATTCCAACTACTTGATAAATCTTCAGGCACATATTCATCCCAACCTAATTTTCTCAGCCATAGCTTTTGCATAAGAATTTTCAGCATAATTGTAGTTGGAGTGATGAGTCCTAACGGATCGAATATTTTGGCAATATCGGACAATAATTCACGTTTAGTGCATTTTAATCGACTGATTATATTTATTTTATATGAAAATGTATCAGTTATTGGGGACCACTTAAGTCCTAAAGTTTTACATGTTTCGGTTTGAATGTTTAAACAAGAAGGTTCTATACTTGAATTCACGGCATCTAGAAATTCCTTGGAATTTGATCTCCATTTTCGAAGATTAAAACCTCCAGAAAGTAATATTTTGGAGATATTTGTTTGTAATGCAATAGCTTCCTCTATACTATTGCTGCCAGATAATAGGTCGTCAATATAAAAATCAGTTTTTATTATTGACGTTTCAATTGGATATTTATTTTGGTTTTCATTTGCAATTTGGTTTAGTGTTCTTACTGCTAAATATGGTGCACAAGACGTACCGTAAGTTATTGTTTTCAACCAATAGTGGTTTATTGGCACACTGGTATTTTCTCTCCAAACAATACGCTGAAAGTTGCAGTCTTTTTCATCAACCAATACCTGCCGGTACATTTTCTCTATATCTGCAGAAAATGCAATACGATGAGTTCGAAATTTTATTAAGATGGATATAAGATCATTTTGTAATGTGGGACCAGTTAGCAAATTTTGGTTAAGTGATGTCCCTGAAGATGATTTACATGATCCATCAAATACCACTCGTAATTTTGTTGTGGTACTATCATTTTTAAAAACTGCGTGATGTGGAAGATAGAAGCACAGATTGTCTGGGCACAAAATATTTGCTGGTGGGATCAGGGTCATATGCTCCAACTTTAAATATTCATCAAGAAACTGATTGTACTGTTCAGCAAGTTGCGCATTATTCTTAAATTTCTTCTCCATTGCGAACAATCTAGATATTGCGGTAGATTTTGAATTTCCTAAAGGAGATTGGTTTTTCTTAAATGGGAGTCTCACTATATATCTACCATTTGATTCTCTCCTTGTGGTGTTTTTGTAATATTCTTCACATTGTAGTTCTTCGGAACTAGCTTCAGTATTTTCTGGAACGTCCTCTAGACTCCAAAACCTTTGTAAAGTAAGGTTAATATCTTCATCAGACATGGATACCAAGCATGTCTGGCTGTCGATCTGATCTGGGTTTACGGAGCCCGCTAATATCCATCCAAATTTTGTGTATTGAGCAGTAAAATTTCTATCGATTTCAATTTTTTGAGGCTCCATAATTTTAAAAAATATATCAGCTCCAAGAATTATATCAATATCTGATGGAGTGTTGAATAACGGATCTGCTAGTTGTAAACCTTGTAGTTTTTCCAAATTTACTTTGTCAATTTTTGTTTGAGGAATCTTAGATGTAACCTTTTTCAAAATTAATGCATTAATTGAAAATCTTTCAAAGGTATTGAATTTTGATACAAGTATGAGCTGAGTACTTCCATTTGTTGTTGCTGCCTTTGTTTCTCCCACGCATGTAACAGTAACACAAGATGCTCTCCGAGGAAGCTGCAGAGTTGAAACTAGACTTTCTTTTACAAAACATGATTGCGATCCTGAATCCAACAGTACTCGAGCTGAATGTAAATTTCCAAATTTGTCATATACGCCCACCAATGCTGTTGGAAGGATTGAAAAGTATGACATTACAGTGCTATATGATTGTAAATCGGATTGTGGCTCAATATGGTTTTCAATTGAGGTATGGGATGGATCTAGTTGTGTTGTTTGTGATAAAGCTACCGCTGGGTTTGAGTTGCTTGACTGATGTTGAACTGTATTTTGAGTATGTATCGAATTTTCAATATTATAATGATGAAGCAATGTGTTGTGACGCTTGTTGCATATACGACAGGAATATTTTGAGGAACATTGCATTGCAGAATGTCCTTTATTTAAACAATTAAAGCACACATTTATTTCTGTTACTAAGGACCTACGCTTCAGAATGGGCATTTTTTTGAATACTATACATCTAGTTAATGAATGTAATTGATTGCAGTAAGGGCAGCTTGTATTACAAGAAGTTTGAAAACCTTTAACTTGTGGTTTATGCTTGATATAACTTTTTTCTTGATACCCTGTACAACCTTCTTTAGAATCACATTTATTACAAATGAACTCAATAAATTCGTATATGGTGGGAAATGGATTATTAAGATTTTTGTTAGCCCAAGCTTCTTGTATATCAAGATCGACCTTATCAAGTAATATATGCACAAGCCACGGATTTCGAGATTCTGCATCCGTACCTAACGCCTTTATACCTCTCAAAATTTGATCAGAAGTATCACATAAATTTCTTAAAGCTGATAATGAGCCCTTTGCAGCTCGAGGTTGATCTATGTATGTTTTTATTAATGATTGTAAGATTGTATTGGGCTTGTTATATCGCTTATTAAGCTTATCCCAAGCTTCTAAATAATTAGCATCGGTTAGTGTAAAATGTCTAATTAATTCAGCTGGTTCTCCCCTTAATACTCCCTTTAAAAGTTGAAACTTTTGAGAATTTGACAAGGATGGATGGTTGTGTACCGAGGAAACGTATAAGTCTTGAAACGAAGGCCATGTACTGTAATTACCGTTAAATGGTTCTATGTTAACCTTAGGTAATCGTACGGTTTCTGGTGGGCTGCTCATTGATCGTTCATTTAAAGCCATTGTTCTATCTGATAAACCTTCTAAGAAAATTCGTTGTTGTTCTAACAATTGTTCAAATGTGCTATCGGATTGAGGTGGAGCTGCCACGTTTCTTTTCTTTTGAGTTAGCCATTCAACCATAATACTTTTTGTATCAAAGAATTTGTCTGAAAATTCATCAAATTTCGAAATTTGAGCAGGATCTGCAGCAAAAATCTCAATTTCAATATCGCGAAATTCCTTCCAACTTTCTTCAAGTTTCACTAAACGAGTTTCTATGGCTGATATAGAGGTTTCATCATTGATATTAGATGCGAAAGTTTTAAATTTGCTCACTGCACCAATTATACGTCCCCGCGTAGCAATTAAATTAGTAGCCATTCTTAATTTAAGAAATTTTAATATTATAGCAATAAATTATTTTCGATGTAAATGATACGAATATATGAACTGGTTTTATAACACCAATTATAGAAAATGTATATATATATATTTTATTTAATTTAATTTTAATTTATTTTTTAAAACGATAAGCTTATACTTATCTGAAATTTTGTTGTTCTAGATGTAGCCCAGAGTAGCGTCCTTATTCACATGTGCTTGATGCTTTTAAAGTTCTAGATTGTTCTCGATAAATTGTTACTAGGTGCACTAAATTCACAAACTTGTTTAAAAAACGCGCACAACTTAGGCGTCGGTTAACTATTATCACACACTTACGCGAATTATACTAATTATATACATGAATTAAGCGCGATCGCGGCGTAATTATGATATTTCGAATATAAACGCGTAATCTCGACTCGAAGGACCAATGAATGATTCACTTAATGCAATTTGCGATCTATGAAACTTTATGAAAAATGAAAGACAATAAATTTTATTTTTTGTTTATAATGAAACACTATATAATTTTCCAAATGTTTTACAACTTTGATTTTAATTTTAATTAATAAAATAACAAGAATGAATACAATTTATGCGATTGTCCGAATTGATAGACGCTTTTAAGAGAAGTGGTATTTGTTTGGTTGATCAAAATTATTATAATTTTTTATAAAAAATGGATGTGATTTAATGCTATAAAATAAATGCTAATATTGCATGCAAGTGACATCTATTTGGAAATTACATGAATATGTATAATAATTATTATAATTAATTGGTATAATGAAATATGTATTTATAATTAATTTTTAGATCAACCAGCACCTCTAAAGGATCGCACATCCAGAACGCTCGAAAAGAAACGTGGTTACTAGCACGTGATCAATTTAATTGCGAGTGTTTCCATTCGGTGAGACCCAAGTCTGCTTATGAATCGATCGATGCAGAAAGAACGTACTGGCAATTCTCAAATTATTTGATAATGCAAACTCAGTCATTCTATCACCATTATCATTCGAATTCAAATGCAAGCTGTTGGGACCCACCATATTTCCATAAGAGATATCTCTTCCAACCTGCCCATTAAAGTCACCAAGAACCATAATGAAGTCAAGTGTTGGTGTTTGTTTTATAACCTCTTCCAGTGCTATGTAGAAATTATCCTTCTCGTCGACAGTCTTAGCTTCAGTAGGTGCATGCAAGGCAATAAGAGAAATATTGTTATATGTACCGCGTACACGTAGGTAGCAGATCCTTCCACTGACCGGGATGAATTTCATCACGGCTTCTTGTATGCGTGCACCAACAAGAAAGCCAGTTCCAAATTCTCTTCGAGAAGGTTGACCACTACAGTGAGAGAGTGAGAGAGTGACTCCAAATCTTGTTTTCCGATTATCGGCTGTTTAATTTCTTGCAGAGCAATGATATCGATCCTATACCTCTCAGCCTCTGTTTCTAGACTTATAAGAGCATCAGGAGCGCTCAGGCTGCACACGTTCCACGTTCCGATTCGGTAGTCTAGTCCTTTTTTCACGTCCAGGTAAAATTCTATTTTGAAATCCAGGTCTGTTATTCTCTTTCTGATTTCCAAATTTAACAAAGTTTTTGTTTCTGGGGTTAGGGTGTTAACCTTAGGCTTAACCCAAATTGTCGTGAATGGGTTCGTTCTACATCTTAAAGTTACCAGAAACAACCTTTTTACACGTTTATATAGCGAGCCGCTTGATCCAAGACAGACACCCGCTCCAAGCCGCCCCTGACATGCAGAACAGACGCTTGAGTCGCATTGGTTTTAAGGCGCCAATTCGCCGTAATGTAGCGTCATTGACTAAGCAGTTTTTACTCTGCTTGTCTCCAATACACCAACCTAATTCTGTCAGCATTACCCAGGCAGCACGGCGTGGACGTCGAATTTCGGAAGCCGCTACCCATCATTTTTTCACTAAATTATATTAATTTATGATCTGTTATGATTTTCCGGCAACGTATTGATGTTTCGTGTTAGTTTTGTAATAAATTTCTAAACAGAAAAAAAAATAATGTGAAATAACCCATTGAAAACGATTCAAAACGATAGGATATTGTACTAGAATTCGGCTTTTACGTTAAGAAACGATTAAAACGGATAGGAATTAACAGAAAATAAAATAATGTGAAATATCCCATTGAAAACGATTTAGATAATCTACCAAAAAACGATAGGAAACCATTAAAGCGATCCAAACATTCTATCGGAAAAAAACTAAACAGCCCCATCCATTTTCATTCAAAAACCGCACAGGAAATGATAGAAAACGGTCTATCGTTTTCTATAATTTTGTTTTATAAGGGAAATCAAGGAAAAATCTATATCCTTCCCCAGTGAACACAAGACGTAAATATGACATCACACGAACGTCATATATATGTGATGTAGTTGTTACGTAAATTTGACATAAAACTGACACCCGTCATGACTATATCCTGGTATCATTTATATGATGCTTTCATGACATCACACTGATCTTAAATATGACCTTCTTATGATTTTGTTAAATTTCACTAGAGGTATATCCATTTTAATTGTATATAGTTTGAAAAATTTTGCGTATAGTTAGTTATTGCTTCCTAGCAGGTTATAGAACAGTAGGTAAGTAGTGACCAATAAATGACTGACGGGTAAGTGTTTTTGGTTAATTGTTATTAAATTTGTTTTTTTAAGTAAAAAAAGAATACATCACAAAAAAATTTATATTACTATGATATCAACCTTATATCATAACAACGTCACGAATATCTCCACAGACATCACATTTATGTCATAGTTATATCATTATTGTTATGTCATGTTCTTACGTAAACAAGTGGGAAATAATGATATAGATATGACTTATATATGACCCAGATCTTACATAAGATGTGACTTAGTGTGATGTCATTTTGATATCACAATGACGTAAATGTGTTTTCTGGGTCAGCTCTATTGATAAAATCACTCCAGAAACCCATGGATAAACCGAAGAAATGTTATTGTTCTAGTGTTCGAGCAACAAACCGATTCACAGAATCTCCATCCATCTTTCCGACCCATTTAACTTTACAAATTTTTAATTGCCTCTTAAAAGAAAAACTTAAAAACAGCAATTAATTATAATATTTCTATTGACTGAAATAATAACAATAACAACAAAAACAAATAATTTAAATAATAATAACATTAGACAAAAAAAAAATAAGAAAACAATTCAACAATTGAAAAAGAAAAAAAAATTTTAATAAGAAAAACAAAACTTCTTAAGAACTTTAAAAGAAAAGAAAAACTAAAAGAAAATTTTCCTATTAAAATTTTTTGAAGAATACAATAAAAAATGAATTGCCCATTGTTGAAGAGGTCACTCCAGAATTTTCTGTTTTTCTAAATCTTTTTTTGTATTTCATTTAATTTAACTTATTTTTGAAGAATTAATTAAATTTAATTTTTTTTTTTGTTGAAAATAACAAAAGCTTAGTAAAAGAAAACAAAAATTATGAATAATTAAAGTTGTTAAAGCAAGAAAAGTTCTATTTACATAAATTAACATATAAAATCAAGAAAGAAAAAAGCCAACAAAATTTCAGATTCTTGAAAAAAAAATGTATAAAAACAAGTTTAACGGATTTTGGTTTCTTAACTTTTTACGGTTTTTATCTAAATATCTATTAAAAGTGTATTTTTCCAAAAAAAATTTGTAGATGTAAGTAATAAAATTGTCTGTGATGATAGGATTGATGGAATAGAGGATAGAGATTTATGGTATAACAGTTTTATTTTATTTTTATACCGTTCGAGTTCAAAAAACAATAATGTTGGAATTTGAATTGAACTGAGAAAAATGTAGGGAAAGTGTTCAGCCTTTTGATGTATAACGAAGTTTTCAGCAAATAACGTATAAAAATTAGAATACTTTTTATAGGATGGTAATTTCATTCGGGAAGATTTTAAATTTCTAGGAAATGGTCCTTCGAGCCGGGTATCACAACAAACAGAAGTTATAGCGAAGTTAAACACAACCTTGTAAATATCCGCAAGCACTTGATTGCTCATTCAGATTGTACAAAAAATTAACAAATAAAGAAATCGACATATACGCGTAAAAATGGTGACAAGCTTGTAATATTTAAAAACAAATTACAGAAACTTCTGCCAAGCAACTTGGGCCAAAGAGCCGAACAATTATGTTTATATGCTGAACTTTTTTCTCTCATTCATTCATTATTTTCTTCGAGTGCGGGAAAATTCTAAATTTCTAGGAAATGGTCCTTCGAGCCGGGTATCACAACAAACAGAAGTTATATCGAAGTTAAACACAACCTTGTAAATATCCGCAAGCACTCGATTGCTCATTCAGATTGTACAAAAAATTAACAAATAAAGAAATCGACATATACGCGTAAAAATGGTGACAAGCTTGTAATATTTAAAAACAAATTACAGAAACTTCTGCCAAGCAACTTGGGCCAAAAAACCGAACAATTATGTTTATATGCTGAACTTTTTTCTCTCATTCATTCATTATTTTCTTCGAGTGCGGGAAAATTCTAAATTTCTAGGAAATGGTCCTTCGAGCCGGGTATCACAACAAACAGAGGTTATATCGAAGTTAAACACAACCTTGTAAATATCCGCAAGCACTTGATTGCTTATTCAGATTGTACAAAAAATTAACAAATAAAGAAATCGACATATACGCGTAAAAATGGTGACAAGCTTGTAATATTTAAAAACAAATTACAGAAACTTCTGCCAAGACACTTGGGCCAAAGAGCCGAACAATTATGTTTATATGCTGAACTTTTTTCTCTCATTCATTCATTATTTTCTTCGAGTGCGGGAAAATTCTAAATTTCTAGGAAATGGTCCTTCGAGCCGGGTATCACAACAAACAGAGGTTATATCGAAGTTAAACACAACCTTGTAAATATCCGCAAGCACTCGATTGCTCATTCAGATTGTACAAAAAATTAACAAATAAAGAAATCGACATATACGCGTAAAAATGGTGACAAGCTTGTAATATTTAAAAACAAATTACAGAAACTTCTGCCAAGCAACTTGGGCCAAAGAGCCGAACAATTATGTTTATATGCTGAACTTTTTTCTCTCATTCATTCATTATTTTCTTCGAGTGCGGGAAAATTCTAAATTTCTAGGAAATGGTCCTTCGAGCCGGGTATCACAACAAACAGAAGTTATATCGAAGTTAAACACAACCTTGTAAATATCCGCAAGCACTCGATTGCTCATTCAGATTGTACAAAAAATTAACAAATAAAGAAATCGACATATACGCGTAAAAATGGTGACAAGCTTGTAATATTTAAAAACAAATTACAGAAACTTCTGCCAAGCAACTTGGGCCAAAAAACCGAACAATTATGTTTATATGCTGAACTTTTTTCTCTCATTCATTCATTATTTTCTTCGAGTGCGGGAAAATTCTAAATTTCTAGGAAATGGTCCTTCGAGCCGGGTATCACAACAAACAGAAGTTATATCGAAGTTAAACACAACCTTGTAAATATCCGCAAGCACTCGATTGCTCATTCAGATTGTACAAAAAATTAACAAATAAAGAAATCGACATATACGCGTAAAAATGGTGACAAGCTTGTAATATTTAAAAACAAATTACAAAAACTTCTGCCAAGCAGCTTGTGTCAAAGATTCGAACAATTATATTTATATGCTGAATTATTTTCTTCGAGTGCTGTTAAGTTAGAAACATTCACAGGTCCTACAAGACTAAATTAACTACCAAATGTGCCATAATCAACCAAAAAGTACTACATTAAGTATGGCAGAACTCTTGTATCTATTAAAGCAACGTTCCTTAACAAGCATCATGAACTCTGGTATTAGATTGCTTTAAAATCAATAAAACTGTTATACTGTCGTTTTGACGACAAAATTCATGTTTGACAATCCAACCTTCAAATATTCAATAAAACATCATCCTTGTAAATTGTATGTAAATCAAAAATGTATCTCTGGAGTGGGATTTGTTGTAATAATGTCGGTGAAGCGTTTTGATTGGTATGACACAACAGCCTGCGAGTTTATTGGAAAATGTTAAAAACTTTTGTAAATTTTGTAAATAAATGAAAATACGATTTATTAGCCCCAATTATCTTAGTAAAAGCAAAGACGCAAATAAACCTCAAACCATTCATTGTCTATCCTGTAATTAAAGACAAACCAAAATCAACAATTTTTTAAAATAAATACATAGTTCAAAAAACGTTAAAACAAAATACATGCCAATATCTTTGGTTTTCTAATTCTTTTTATAGAACTCACTAAAGAAAAACTTCGATCACGAATCATACGGTAACAACTAACAAAATAGCTTTAAATTATATAATTAAGCCAAAAAGTATAATTTAAAAACAAAAATTAAATATAAAGTAATAAAGGTAAGTAAATAGGCAAATCAATTTAATTGAAAAAGAGAAAAAAAAATATATATATGTATTTTCAAAACACACAAAATATTTATTCGCGTGCTCAGATATTTTTCGTTGAAATAAAATAGCAAAAAGCAAATTAAAAAAGTATTATATTACCGTATAATTTATTTAAACTAATTTCAACATTATATTTTGCAGCAACTAAATGCAACATTTGTTTTTTTACATTTACATGTTTTCTTTAATTTCATTTAAAATAAAAAAAAACAACAAATCGATTTTCGAAAAACTGTTTTTTTTTCTTCTAAGTTATACATAAAATTAAAACACTTTATAATCACGGTGTTGTAGTTATAGGTTTTTCAGAGGTTGGCAATGGTGTTTTTGGTACTGCATCTTGATTCCAATTTTCTAATCCTTTTGGTAAGTTTGTATCCTCTTCAAACGATCCCGTTCCCTCAACGAATTCTTCATACGTTGATTTTTCTTTAAACGGACGTGGTCCTAGTAACTCAATCATATCATCACGACTTAAAACTTCATTTTTTAATAAACGTTCAGCTACTTTTATAACATTTTCCTTATGCTTAATTAATAACTCTGTTGTCCGAGTATGAGCAGATTTTATTAATACTCTTACTTCGGAATCAATAAGTTCTGCGGTTGATTCGGAGTACGGCTTGGAAAACATAGGATCACCAGGTTGGGATACATCAAAACTAACATTACCTACTTTTTCGTTCATTCCAAATCGAACAATTTGGGCGTACGCACTATCTGTAATCTTCTTTAAGTCATCTTGTGCTCCAGTTGTTATCCGTTGGAAAAACAGCTCTTCAGAAACTCGACCACCTAGCGTCATACACATTCTATCAAATAATTGTTCTTGTGACATAAGATACTGATCTTTAGGTAAATACTGTGCATAACCGAGACCTTTGCCTCGAGGAATAATTGAAACTTTCAACAAAGGGTCGGCAAATTCTAAAAACCATCCACAAACAGCATGACCGGCTTCATGGTATGCCACTGTTTTCTTTTCATCGGGTTGTAATACATTCGTCTTCTTTTCCATGCCGGCAATCACTCGTTCGATGGCTTGTTCAAAATGTTTAAGATTGATTGAGTCGTTGAGATCACGTGCAGCGATTAAAGCAGCTTCATTACATATATTTGCAATATCAGCACCAGTGAAACCTGGAGTTAATGCAGCCATTTTTCTAGATAAATCTAATTTATCTAGAGTTGTTTTAAGTGGAGCTAAATGCACTTTAAATATACTAGCACGTCCTTTGATATCGGGAGCAGGTACAAATATTTGCCGATCAAAACGTCCTGGACGTAATAGAGCTTTATCTAAAATATCCACACGATTTGTTGCAGCAAGAACAACGACGTTTGTTGTTGTATTAAAACCATCCATTTCGACTAAAAGTTGATTTAATGTGTTTTCCTGTTCTGAATGTCCCCCAAAACTTTTTCCCCCACGTTTGCGACCAACCGCATCAATTTCATCGATAAACAAAATACATGGAGCATTTTTCCTAGCCATAGCAAACATATCCCTAACTCTTGACGGGCCGACACCAACAAACATTTCAAGGAACTCTGACCCAGAAACCGTTAAAAATGGTACATTCGCTTCACCAGCCGTTGCTTTAGCTAACAATGTTTTACCGGTACCAGGTGGACCAGTTAACATCGCACCCTTTGGAATTTTAGCACCTAAATCTATATACTGTTGAGGATTTTTTAAAAAATTAACAAATTCCATAATTTCGATTTTGGCTTCTTCACAACCAGCGACGTCTCTGAAAGTAAATATAAAAAAATACAGATAATCAAATTATTCTTGTATTTTGAGTTGAACTGACTTACTTAAACCTTACACCAATTTCATTAGGGTTTATCAGTTTCGCAGTGGATTGCATAACTCCTCCAAAAAGTCCACCACCTTTACGTCCACCTCTTCCACCACCCATCATTTCAGCCGATCTTCTCATCATAAATATTAGAAAGCCGATAACCAAAAGCGTGGGCAGTATTCCTGATAAACTTGATGCTTCTAATTCGGATTTATAAATAACTGGTGTAAAATTAACTGGTTCGACATTCATATCTATTTGTGCATTCTCTAAATTTCGTTCAAATGAATCGACACTTCCTATATTGAACCACAAAATACCCTGAAAGTAAGGATATAAAAGGTTAACATTGAAATTTTATTCTGTTTAATTAAATAATATTAAATCTATTGTGACGATTATGGAATACGATAGAACACAACACAATAGAACATCTTTCGAGAAAAATACTCTTTAGAGAAAATAGTTCTACAAAAGAAATATAAAAATCAATATAAGATAACAACGTAGCCAAAGTAAACACGTAATAGGAAGTTTGATCCTCTAAGAATTGGTAAATAAACAAATTGAAAAGAATAGATTTCACACCTATGTGTCTATATTTGAAGATCGTGTTATTATGTTTATGTTGATAAAAAAAAGGGTTTGTGTTCTAGAATATTATAGTACTATTGAGGCTATTTCATGTAGTATATAAGAGATGTTGTGAAAATATTGTGAAAAATTTTAACAGTATTGTGATGAATTATTGTTAGTACAAAAACAATTAAGGGGAATAGTAGTAGAAGGAATATTTTTATAAAATCTTAAACGAAAAAAATTAAAACGTTTAGAAAATCCATTGTTTTAATTTTCTGATTTAGTGATCGAACTAAATAATTGTAACTCGGCCAAGAAACGTTACAACTGGTGCCAGAAGTGAAATAGGGAAATAAAATGGATTTGAATGGATTAAAAGTTCAAGATCTGAAGAGCGAATTGGAGAAAAGGAATCTTTCAACAACGGGGACCAAGAATGAGTTGAAAGAACGATTAATAAAAGCTATGGAAGCAGCTGGATTGGATCCAGAAAAATATCGTTTTGGGCAAGAAGAAGCAGATGACTGGATTTTCATGTAGGAAATAATGAAGATAAAGATGGTCCTGTTGAAGCAACGAGGCAAGTCGTACCAGCAAACAACGACTTTGCACAGTTAATGTCTATGATGGAGCAAATGAGTTTCAACATGAGAGCAGATGTAAAGGCAAAAATGGCGGTTATGAACAAAAAGTTAGATTTGCAAAGTAACAGTATAAAAGTTAGATGTCAACATCGATCAACAATTAGCTGCAAGTCGAGAAGAAATAAAGGAACAGTCTGGAAGTCGAGAAGAAATTAGTTTGGTTAAAACACACATCGACGAGAAACTGCTACCAATGGCAGCGAGTACAAGGAGATACAATGAGATCATAAAAGCTTTAGATCGCAAATATGGTAGTGATCACAAGCGGAAGATATACAGACTTGAGTTGAAGGGTCGCTACCAACGAATTGGAGAAAGTCTGCAAGAGTTTTCGTCTGCGATCGAACGTCTTGTACATATGGCACATGGAAATACATCACCAGACTATATGGAAAGAATGAAGATAGATGCCGCCATCGACGGCATAAGAGATCCAGAGTCGCGGAAGTAAGCTGTGATGACACCTAAAGCTGAAGCCTAAAGAAAGAGAATATTTTCAGACCTCAAAGAAGATCCCGAGAATTCAACAGTAGAATAAGATGTTGGGTATGTGACAGACTTGGTCACATATCTCGAGAATGCAGAGAGGTCAGACGAAAACGGGGAAGATCAACATCACCAATTAGACGGAGATCATCTTTTTTTTTTTTTAATAAAAAGTGTTGTGTAGTAGGAATTACAAAATGTGTCACAACAACACATAGATACCTTTTAAGACATAGGTCCCACAACAACATGCGTCTTGAAGTATTGGTGGACGCTTTTTTTAAATCTTTGTGGATTGAAGGCACTCGAGACTATTGATTCGGGCAATGCACAAAGAAATCCTTTTGCATTTTATTACTATGACAGTGAGTAATCTCGACAGTCCGACTGCCTGCACAAACCGATTGACGAGTCAAACGGGGAAAAACATATGTCTGAGGCATTATGGTTTTGATTTCATCCGAGCACTGCTGGTGACGATATTTATAAAAAACAACGAGATCAGCAACAGTACGACGATGTTGTATGGAATCAAGATCTCATGTTAAATTTCGATCACCAACGATTCGTATAGCACGCTTTTGAACAGAGTCCAGAAGAGCTAGGATAGTAACAGATGCAGCGCCCCAAACTTGACAACAATACTCCATACAGGGACGAATATAGAACTTATAAATGTGGAGTAATTGATGCGAGGTAAAATATTTTTTACATCTATTGAGAAGGCCGAGTTTTTTTGACGCGCTCTTTGCCATGGCCATTATATGATCGTTCCAGAGCAAGTCATTGGATATTATGACTGCCAATAAACGAATGCTTTCACATTCGTCTATTTGGTCGTCACACATATTAATTGAAATATCGTTGTGAAACTCGATCTTTGATCTGGAAACAATCAATAGCTGTGTTTTGGTGGAATTAAAATTGACCAAATTTTTGTCAGCCCAATCGGCGACTTTTTTAGGTCCTCGTTTACATTTATGGCAGCGTCTCTCCGGGCGGGATTTATTCATTCATGCATTTTACCCTTTGAAGATAGGTGGACGAACGACTTGTGCAGTATACTATCATCTGCAAATTCTATCATCTGCAAATCTGAAGAAGAGGCTCAAGCGAGAGAGGTTCAAACAGTTAAACTAAAACGAGTCAGCTTTAACGGCGTAAGCTGCTGGCTCCCACAACCGAATGTCCCATAATCTCCATCCCTATTTCAAGAATCCCAAGGAATGATGACAGTCTAACGATTGGAGCTGAAATTGATGACAACAACTGTACCATTACACAAGATACTGGAGCAGCTCACACAATAGTCCGTGCAGATTTAATAAAAGGAGAATTACCACCAGCAGAAAAATATCGAATACAAACAGCAACAGGCGAACTATCAGGGGAAACAAAATTGCTGATATAAAAATAGGAAATAGGGACTTTCAGCATGAAGTTCTAGTGGCAGACATCGTTGATGAAGTAATTTTGGGCATGGATTTCATGAGGCCGATTGTTTTTACAATAGATGCTGGAAATGGAGTACTCAAGTATGGTAGCGTAGGTTGGCTCTTCAGATGAATGGTGCAGAATCAAGTATGAGGCGAATAATATTGGAACATCGAGAAAGGCTGCCACCTAATACCGAAACAATCGTCTGGGGAAGTGCACATGGAAATGCTGATGCACTGTCAGGAAGGCCATGCCAGGTGGAATGCAAGCACTGTAATCGGGTGGAGAGCAAGGAAAACATTGTTGATATCAGGCTTCTGCAAGTGCTTCCTAGTGAAGATTGACACCTGAAGTAGTAAGGAAGGAGCAACTGGAAGATTCTAGCTTGGCACCAATAATCAAGTTCAAGGAAGATTGCCGATAAAAGTCAAACATTGAACGCATCATATTGGGCATAATGGGGCAGCCTCTGTATTGAAGATGGATGCTTGAAAAGAATTTGGGAAAGTCCTGACGGATCAGTTAAAGAATCAATGATAGTAGTTCCCAAAATAAGCATACCTCAAGTATTAAAGGAATATCATGAAGGAACCAGTGGTGGTCACCTGGGTATTACCAAAACCCTTGCTAAAGTATGGCGTAGATTTTATTGGTCAGGAGCACGTCAATCGGTAATGTCAAGCATGCGATCAATGTGCGGCTACAAAGGTATCTGCACGAAGAAGTCGTGGTAACATGAGGAAGTATAATGTAGGAGCACCATTCGAGAGAATTGCAATGGATGTAGCTGGACCATTTCCGACTTCTGATAACAACAAAAAATATGTGCTAGTCATAATGGATTATTTTAGCAAGTGGACAGAAGTGTGTGCAATACCAAACCAAGAAGCAACAACGATCGCTGAAGCAGTAGTTACCAATTGGATAAGTCGCTACGGAGTACCGATGGAGATTCACACAGATCAAGGAAGAAATTTTGAATCTACCATATTTCAAGAAATCTGTCAGATACTTGGAATTAATAAAACTAGAACAACTGCTTCACATCCCCAATCAGATGGCATGGTGGAAAGATTTAATGCTACTCTTGAGAAATATCTAGCAAAAGTAGTAAGCAAGAATCAACGTGATTGGGACCGTCATATTCCGTTATTCTTGATGGCTTATAGATCAGCAGTGCATGATACAACCAAAACGACACCAGCTACAACCATTTTTGGAAATGATTTACGACTAACTGGTGATCTGAAGTTTGGGATTATTCCATCGTCAACATTATGTGTCCAAGCTTATGTTAATAACTTCAAAAAGAACCCGAGGAGGCAAACACGTTTGTAAGACAGAAAGCACAAATATACAGTGATCGAATGAGAGAGAGAGAGAGGAGGAGGAGATTTAGATTCTATTCGGGACGAACAGAAATAAGTGGGGGAGTATGTGACGATTATGGAATACGATATAACACAACACAATAGAACATCTTTCGAGAAAAATACTTTTTAGAGAAAACAGTTCTACAAAAGAAATATAAAAATCAATGTGTCAATATTTGAAGATCGTGTTATTATGTTTATGTTGATAAAAAGGGGTTTGTGCTCTAGAATATTATAGTACTATCGAGGCTATTTCATGTAGTATATATAAGAGGTGTTGTTCGAGGATAAAAGTAGTATTAAACTGTTAGCGATAGAATTGAGTATAAAGTTGTCAGCGATAGAAAAAATATAAAAATTTAGCAGTGATATAGGCGAGTTGAAATTAACAGTGTTATAAGTAGAAATTATTATAAATGATATTGTGAAAATTTGTAACAGAATTACAAGTGGTGAATTATTATAATAATACAGAGTAAAACAACGTCTTTTTTCACTTCAAAAACTTTTTTTAGAAAACAATTAACCCATGAAAAAGGTCTAAGATAGAAAATATTTGGTGTTATATTCATTTACATTTACTTGAGCGAATCGAGTGTTCTTAATCTCTATATTGCCGATCAGCTTTCTTTTGACACTCTTTCCCCTTGATCTGTTTCTCAGTTCTGATCTTTCCATCAGTTCTGGTCTTCTCTGAGTTCTGATCTAGGGACCATTGGTTAATAAAAGTCATATCATTCATTGGCCTGAACTATCCATATCCCTTGACCTGGTTTGTTAAAAAGACACATACCTTGTAGTATAGATGCCCTCGCTATTAGAGTTACGAAAAACATCGAGAATGTTGATATCAATATGGCTATCTGATCCTTCTAACTGCCGTATGATGCAATAATTTAAAAACAGAATCTCGTTCTCATGTCGGATTTCTAGAGCAACGCAAACCACATCCTTATCGTGGGTAGCGATGCAAATGCCCATACATCTTTTTCGTACAGTTCAAACAATAACACACGGGTAACGGTTCTTGCTGAGTTTTTTCATGGAATAGACCCTTGCAATTCTAAATCAGAGAACCATGCCCACTTTTTCAAACGCTGTTATAGAAGAAGTAATTAGTATCGCTCTTACTAGCCTTGTTATAACTCGTAAGAGTTCGTAATTGGAGAGAGCGGTTAGAAGCAATTTAACGAGTTTATTGAAAATTATCTTTTGATAGTGAAATTTCCCGCTCTAAAGAACCCAAATGCTAACCAAACATTCGACTTATGTCAACTGTTAGATACAAGACATTTCCTGCTCTTTTGTTATGATCAACAGCTCTTTTGTTATGATCAATTAACTCACGACTGCCTCTCCATAGAGATAGAGGAATTTTGGATAGAATTTTGGGCATTGGTGAATATGAGATTTTAGAAGTGAACCATACTCTTTCAACCCCTTTGGGGTCTTAGTCCTAGATCATCCAATAATTATATATATTTATAGCAATCATAGACCAACACTGGATGCGTATAGACCATTTGTTATAGAAACGAGGGTAATTAGATGAAAAACATACGGGGAAACTAATCATTTCTTCTCGAGAGGAATGTAAAGTAGTTTGGCCCGACTGCTCTTCTAGAGAGACTTGTGTATTCAATATGGATGGTGCATTTTTGAATAAAGAAGCAAGAGTCGAACTGCACATGGAATCAAACAAAGTTGTAATTAGTAAGAAATGATTTTCCTTAGGTGTTTCTATGTCGTAAGAGGTGATTTATACTATCCACGCATTTGCGGGAGTCGGATGTAAATTATATCTTTCGTCTTTCGGATACAGAAATCTTCATGTATTCGGAAAACTAACAATAATTGGTAAGCCCGGTGACTACCTTCAAACTCATGAGAAACTACAAAAAACATCTTTGTAAAATAGCGCAACTAAACATTACATTTCGTTAGCTTGAAGTTTACTGTAGCATTCCGGGAAATATAAAAACAGATGAACTAACAAGATTTGAACCTGTCTTGTAATGTTTAAGTCCAGGACCCGTTTTAAGGTTCTCTAGAACGTTTGTCTTGTTACTACTAAAAGTCATCAATTGGCGGGCAAAGCAAGATGTTTGAGAATATCTCCAAAAGAAAAATTAGAAGTTTTATTAAATCAGTATGAGAGATATCGTAACAGGTCACAAACGTTTAACTTAACATCTTTTCACATTTTGGCCTAAGAGATGCGTGTGTTGTATGTATTGCCGTCGATTTCGATTTTTTTTTTAATTTTTTTTTTACACAATTTATTTATTACAATTTAACTATTACACTTCTAATTAGCTCCAGTGTATAAACTTTGAAGGAGCGTTATATACTGTCACACATATCCTTAATTGAACTCCAAGAAATGGTTAAGATTTTATAAATTATGTTTAAATTTAAAAACGAACCCAAACGATGGG
Source organism: Diogma glabrata (assembly GCA_963693315.1). Taxonomy (NCBI): domain Eukaryota; kingdom Metazoa; phylum Arthropoda; class Insecta; order Diptera; family Cylindrotomidae; genus Diogma; species Diogma glabrata. The sequence goes on along the minus strand of OY856186.1, from coordinate 453,493,437 downwards.
TTCTCAGCACCGAAACTACCCGGAAGAAGCTGGACAACAATTATCAACATCCGCCACATTGTTTAAGTGTTTTTTCGCTGGTCATTCCAGGAAAGTTGTCGAAAGTTGACATACATACGTCGAATTTAACGAGAAGTAATATCGGCAGGTGAAGCAAGGAGGATCACAGAGCGGGGTTTTGTCTCTGGTTTTGTAATAACATTATAATCGATTTATGTTACCTTTCGAAAGTCGTCTAACCATCTAACTAAATAAATACCGGTCACCTCTGCCAAGTCAACAGCAAGAATTCTCACAACTTGGCATCGTGAACCTAAAATACCCAGCTTGGTTTTCGAATTTCGACAATAATTTGACTTCTCTACCCACACACATATCTGTAGAAAAATACAAACTCGCAACAACATGCTAAAATCCCTTGGAGACACCTGCAAGGGTAAAGATAAATAACCTATCACCAGAACATTTAAAGCTATCCGTCGCCTCATTTTAAATTACGCTACACTCGTTTGGTCACCACAGCTTTCGTCAACAAGCATGCAAGTCACACAAAAAGCTGCAATCGCGTTGCAACTGGGTACTTAATGGCAAATCAAAGTCATCTACATATAAAAACAAATTATGCCAGTGAAACGGGACAACTACATTCTTGCACGTCAGTATTTGCTAAACTGCTACAAAAACGACCATGCAAAAAAATATAGAACCACTGGACGTCGGACATTTATTTAAATGCTCAAAGAATTTTACCAACCTGGAACAGTATGGACAAACCTCAAAGGAACGGTCTTCGTACCTTGGCTTAAAGACTAGAACTAAATTTTTAATTTGTGCGATCAGTTATGTTAGTTGTCTTCAGTCGGTTAAGATTAACAGACTAAAACTTTTACCAAGTACGAAGTTTTGAATCTTGGAGTTTTAATAAAAATACAAAATTGTTTGGTGCTCTTTAGGCTATTGCCACCAATATGTCATCGATACAAAGAAAATCGATACAATCCTTTCATTTAGTAATTAGAAATATAACTTACTGAGGAGTCTGTTGAACTACCAGCCACAAGCTTCACTCGAACCCATTTTTTATTAACTACTTCTAACTTTTCAACTATACCTTTGGATAAATAACTGAAAAATAATAAAATGAAATTAAAGAAATCTCGTCGAATAATGAGCGGCAAGATATAAACGTACTTATTTGTAAATTCCTTCCAACTTATCTCTCTATATCCTTTTTCAAAATAAACAACTGAAGCAACAAATGCCACAGTTCCGATAGCTCCTAACATCAACCATTTATCGCGGTCGGATCCTTCATTACCACCGATAGGCCTACCGCTTCCTCCACTTCCACCACTCCCACTTCGTGATCCTTGATTTGTCGGAGAAAATAATCCAAAACTCCAATCCGCTTTTGATGTAGGTTTATTGGAAGTTGTCGGTGACGCCGCTTTTGAAGGTTCGGTTTTCGGTAAACTATCGTTTGTTGTAGAAGCCGTTGATTTGTCATCACTTTTAGTCGGTTTCTCAACACTAGGCGCTTTTCCTTCCTTGAAAAATTTATCAAATCCTTTTGGAGGTTTTTGACAAAATAACTGCCATTGATTAAGAATTTCGTTGATTGCGGCTATATTATAACGATTTTTTAATATCGCTATATCATGTTCAAACTAAAAAATAATAAATAATATTGCATCAGATTTTCAAATTACATTTATTTTATTATACCTTTACTGTATTAATGCTTCCATTAAAATAGCCTCTTAATAAACTTTTCTCAATCTTTTTTGCTGTTGTTAATAAACGATACGCCATTATTTTACTGTTTTAAATAAATATCAGTCAAATCATATTATTACACAATTTCAATATTTTATTTCAAATTGTTATGTCGTAAATGCAAAACCTCACTTTATCAAATATTATTACAAGAAAAATTTTGACATAAAAGTAATATATTTTCTGTATATTGGTAGAATGGTTGTCAAAATATAATAACATAGAAAAACATCGATTTCTTAGTACTATCCATAACCACCATGTAGTTTTTAAATTTATGCCGTTTTATTCAAAGAAAATAAACTACAAGGTATGCTATTGCGCATTTCATCGCGCAAAGTCTAAAAAACGTGACGTCACATGGTGAGTACTAATTTGAACTAAATTGTAATATGCGCGAATCTTACTAACGGTATCTTCTATTTTAAAACAAAAATTTTTATTTTGTGAAAATATAAATTAGTTTAAAGATCATTGTGCAATTTATAATTGTGGATGATTGTATTAATTGATAATTGTGAGTGAGTCCATTGAGTTTTTTTTAATAGTGAAGGTGTTTTATACATATTTTTTAAAAATTTAAAGTGGTTTTTTTTCGTTAGTCCAATAAACATTTTCTTGTGACTAAAATAATTATTATAGTGAGTGAAATTATTATTTATAAAAACAATAAAAATGAGGTGTGCAGTGTTTGGTTGTAATACTGACAACCAATCGAATAATTTTGATAAAAACATTAAATTTATTTCTTTTCCGAACAATATTGAGCTTGCCCAAAAATGGGTCCACTTATGTGGACGATCAGATACTATTAATATTAAATATGCTCGTATATGTTCAAAGCATTTTGATGAAAGTAATCTTTCAAACAATTTGCAGCATATGTTATTAGGGTATATGCCTAAAAGCGCACGGTTTGTGAAAGAGGATGCAATTCCTACAGAAAATCTACCCAATAACACAATAAGAAAAGCCGGCAAGCCAGTCAAAGATAGAGATGAGAGGCTTACAAAACGAATTCAAAAACAATTAGTATCCGAAATATTAAATCAAAACCGGTATGTAAATTTTTTTAAATCAATTATTTAATCCAAATATAAATTTTGCGCCCGAAATTTATTAATATTTAAAATAAATAAGAAACAATTGTAAGTATAGTTTTATTCAAAAATTTATGAAAATATAGTATTATGGTATTACTATATTTTCTTCATTATAAGTATTAAATAATTTACAGTGAATTACCAGCTATTGAAGATATAAATATAAATTTAGAAGAAAATAACAATCCAGTTTTATGTGAACTTGGTCCATCTCAAGTATTTGAATGCCGGGCGTTAAATAAGATTATTGAAAATTTAACATCTGAGTTAACGTAAAATATTTCATTCTCTTTTTAATTATTATTACATATTTGTAACTATATTTCAGTAAATTAAAAATCGAGAACCAAATTTTGACGGAAGAGAACCAATCTCTTAAACTGTTGATAAAAAACAATTCTAAAACTAAAAATTTGGAAGATAGTATTAGAAACATTTTTACGCCAGGCCAAATTAAAAAGCTTGAAACTCCTAATAAACGAGTAAAATGGTCGCAAGAAGATATTTCGAATGCTATAGCAATACATTCAGCTAGTTCCAGAGCTTATCGTCTTCTATTAAAAAAAATGTATCCACTGCCAGCTATGTCTACTCTACGTAGTTGGTGTGGTAAAATTGAAGTTGAGCCGGGGCTGCTTAAAGAAATTTTGTCAATAATGGAGAATGTTTTAATGACTCCATTGGATAAGATTTGCGTACTTTCTTTGGACGAAATGAAGATAAAACGCAAATTTTTATACAATAAGTCCTCAGATGAAGTCGTAGCACCCGCCAACTACGTCCATGTAGTTATGATAAGAGGTCTTTTTGGTAATTGGAAGCAGCCTATATTTTATAATTATGATTGTAAAATGACCAAAGACCTTTTATTTAATATTATAAAAGCAGTGGAACAAACTGGTTTTCATATAGTTGCTATGGTTAGTGATTTGGCTGGGTGCAATACCCGTTTGTTATCGGAGCTAGAGGTATCTGTAAATCATTCCTGGTTTCAAAATCCTGCAAATGAAATTGAAAAAATATATGTATTTGCTGATGTGCCACATTTAATAAAACTGATCAGAAATAATTTTGTAGATCATGGTTTTGAGATAGATGGTGAATTTGTTACCAAAAAAACCATTGAAGAATTGCTACACCATACATCGGTTTCAGATTTGAGCATCGCAAGTAAAATTTCGACCGAAAATCTTACAGTGAGCAATTCAGGACGTCAAAAAGTTAAATTAGCCACAAAATTATTTTCTCATACCATTTCCCAAGCCATTAGCAGATGTGGCACATTAGGGCTTCTCGAATCGGATTCTTGGATTAAATGTGCCGAATTCTTCAAATTGGTAAGGGTCTTTCTATTTTACTTAGAAATATGTTTTAAGATAATAATTATGTATTTTCTCTTAAGGTTAATGACTGGTTTGATTGTTTAAATGTTCGCGCACCTTATACTGATAGTCGAGAGAGAGTGCAAGGATTTGGATTATGGGAAGATCATTTTAATATATTAGATCAAATGAACGATGTAATGCTTAGTATGAAAGTAATCGGAAAAAAGTCATTGCTACCATTTCAAAAAGGTATGCCTAACAATTTTATTTTATTTGTACATTACATAAAATATAGCAGGTTCTAAATGTTAATTGTTTATTTTAGGTGTACTATTTTCTAATAAATCAGCGAAACTACTCTTCGAGGACCTGAAGAAAAAATTTGATATAAAATATCTTTTAACTTATCGATTAAATCAGGATGTGCTGGAAAATTTTTTTGGTGTGATAAGAGCTAAAGGAGGACTTCATGACCACCCAGATGCTCTAGAATTTAAATATAGATTAAGGTCATACATTCTTGGCCGAAACGAAGGGTCAATATCGTTTGAGGGCAATACCCCAATAGACGATACCCCTGACCTGGACAAGGTCTCAAGTTTAAGCAGCATTTGTTTGAGAACAATCATACCAAAAAATGGAAATGAATTCGAAGATATGAGACCTGCACCTGAAGAGTTGGAACCATTGCACTACGATGGTCTGGAACATTTAGCAGGCTACATATGTTTTAGATTAAAAGATCCAAGTTTAATAGTTGATCATTCTAATGATCAATATTATACTTGGACTAACCATCTCACAGAAGGAGGCCTTAAAAAACCTTCCCCGCAGATGATGAAAAACATAGAACAGCTCGAGTCAATATTTAATGACGTTAATAACAATTCACTCTTAGTAAGAAAAGATTACATAAAAAATTTAATAGAACTTTCAATAGATGTTGACTGCGACGAGAAAATTAAAACAATTTTCTTCAGGTCTAGAATGTTTTTTCGAATGAAGGAACTAAACCAAACAATTTTAGACATGACCACGAGAAAAAGAAAATTTAATAAAATAGTAACTTAAATTATATTTCTCGCCTATCTCGTAAGCTTAATTTACAGTTAATAATTATTTATAATAGAAATTTCCCAAGAAAAAACTCAAATACCTATATATGATCCTCATAATCAGATTTTCCATTCTCATTCGAATTTATATTTTTCTCGTACATTTTTCCATTAACAAATATATCGTTTATTTGAAAAAATAAGTTAATTACATATGTACTTTATTTAAAATAAAATATTTTATTGTTAAAATAAAATATTTTATTGTTAAAATAAAGTACAATAAAGCCGTTTTCGATTTAAATTGTATGCATTTCATTGAAGAAAAAATTATTCAACTCACTGAGTGACGTCATGCGCAGAAAAAACCAAAATAGAAATTTTAACAATCATACCTTTTAGTTTATTTTCTTTGGTTTTATTCCTCAAACTAAAACTGAGTGTATTCAAGTCATTAATGCTAAATGGAGATCAATTCCGATAAGTTTCTCGAAAGAATAAATATGCTACTCCTTTAAACTTATATAATTGGAGCAACGACTTGCAGAGTTCATTCTATTTTAATAACGGTACTGTCGGCGTATGTATCGCGATTTTTGATAAAATTCACCTTTTACTCACCTCACCACTTAATATAAATTTTATTTTATTATGTTGGTAGCATAACTGTCAAGAACAATAACAAATAGGAAAAACATCGATCGAATAGTTATGGCTATAATCATTATTTTTAAAAAATAATAATAATACTAAAGAATAACCTATAATACACGGAATTCTAATTTACTGGGTTTAATCAAAGTAACATCTCACATCATAGTAAGATATTGAAATCGTTAGTTAAATTTTTGTTTTAAAAACAATAGAGTGATACAAATTGTGATTTGTTTTTGCATACATTTTTTTCTTAAAATTTCAGTGTAAATATATTATTTTCAATGTCACGGATATCAGAATTTGAAAAAGAAAAACTCAAAGAACTTTTACTATCCTTCCCCAACAGTAACGAACTAGCAATTGGTTTGGCAAAAGTGATTTCAAATAAATGTAAAACTGTTATTGAATTCGATGGTAAACATCTAGTGATTTGGCGCTAAAAGTCAATTATGGCTTAAAAATTAAATCTTATTTTTCTTTTCAGATGCAGTTGATATTATATGTATGAATTCCTCAAGTTGTCATAGTATTTTAAGCCGCAAAAATATATCTAAGGATATGCTTTTTCAATACGTTTATAAAAAACAGATACCGATTACATCAGTTCAAATAACCAAAGCTAATTTAATAGATCATATATACGGATATTGGAATAATACAAAACCGTTATTATCACAATCAACGACAAACGAAAATGTAGATAAAATTCATACATCTCCTATGAACCCATCAACATATAATGAATTTAGCGTAAGAAATACAAAATCTCACCAGGATGACTACACTAAAACAAAAATTGCAGATAACTCGGATCCAGAAAACTTTCCGATAAATGCTCTATCACGACAATTTGCCGAATGGTTTTTCAACAATCTAAATACGAAAACACTACAGGTCACTGATTTTTGGTTAGATTCACAAATTGTAATAACCTTAACTAATGGCAATAATATTAATGAAGAACGCATTGAAGGGAACATACTAGCAGAAGAAAAATTACATGAAATTATATCGAATTATAATGTATATTTCAACACAAATTTGAATCATACAGGTGTTCAAGGACGAATGGATGTTCATGGACTCGTTTATACATTGGCTTGTGGTACAATTCATACCACAACGCTATGTGTAGGTGTTTTCGAAGCTGTATTTGGCTTAAGTAGGGATCCTTTTAATGATAATAATTGGAAAATAAAAACTTTAAAAATTATACTAAGAAGTGAGACTACACAAAATTATCATGATTTAAGTCGAGCGATTACTTTGAGCCCTTATGTAAATTTACCCCAAACGAACCCGATTTTGTAATTTATATTTTGAAATTAAAATTGTTTTAAACTGAAAAAAAACGCGTTTGACCTTTATTCAATTGTAATATAAAAGTTTATGACAAAGTGTATCATAAATAACGAGTCGGTTCAACAATTCTATCACTAGACATCTGCGTCAATCAATCAAGAACAGTTGTTGATTAATCTTAATCATACATATCTATATCGTTTTTGTTGCCTTAGAAATCGGGGCTGATAAGTTAATAAATTCACTAGAGCATTATCCATTTTGGAAATATATAGGTTGAAAAATTTCACCTATAGTTTAATTATCGCATCTCTGCCGAAAACCATTTTAATTATTTTATATATGATCAATTTATACTAATACGTATGCTAATATTTTATAATCACCCACCCATGATTACCAGTACTCGGCCATTGCTGCAATACTTGTCATCATTATTTGTCCGTTACTGGGTTAGCTGTACAACCTTGTATGGGTCATTGCTGTTTTTTCTCTGGCAAATGAATTGCATCCATTTATTGTCCGAAGTTATCAACAAATAAAATTAGTGCCAGCACTATGGGTCATGGTTGCCAGTACCATTGTTATTGTTGAATTACTGGTCGCCAGTAATTGACCATTACTGGACCAGTTGTATAACCTTGTATGAGCCATTACTGGCTTTTTTCTCTGGCCCTTGAATGGCAGTCATTTATTGTTCGATAACTTCGATTCAGTAACATTATGTTAATGGTCCAGTTATGGTGGTCATTGCGGCATTACTCGTCGGCAGTAATGAACCATTAATGGAGCAGTTGTACAACCTTGTATGAGTATTGATGATGCAACTTGTTCAAATAAACCAGCCAAAGCGAGCGAGCGTATTCGCCATTTGAACTTGTGCACGTACACTCGGAAGAATGAAGATACAGACGAATAGACTTGACAAATTGTCTATAAACTAAATTGGAGTTGCATTATTTGAATTTAGTTCATAGGAAAAGAGGTATGAAACGAAGGAGAGATGCGATGCACTGCATAGAAGTGTGGAAGGCCATATTGTATAATATTTAAGATAAACAACTTATTCAAAAATAAATATCCGATCTTGATATATATCGGATATACGAGGGCAGTTCAATAAGTAGCCAGTCTCCAATAGATGGCTCCACGTACAACCGAATTTAAATTTTTTCTATCAAACACCATTTATTAGTAGGCTACATTGAAAGTGACAGTCGCTATCTCATCTAGTTTTGTTTTGACAGCCGTAGAAAGCAAACAACTTTTGAGGTTTTAAAAATAATGGATTCAAACGAATTCCGGGTATTGATTAAACAATATTTTTTGCGCGGAAAAAACGCAAAAGTAACAAAGGAAAGGCTTGATAAATATTATGGCACATCTGCTCCGTCGAAAGCAACAATGATTTATTGGTTTGCAGAACTTAAACGTGGTCGAACAGGCACAATTGACGAACACCGTTCAGGTCGATCATAACAAGTGACAACTCCCGAAATGATAAAAGTCAGTGATATCGTTTCGGTAGATTCTCGAGTGAAAGTTCGCGATATATTTGACAAATTGAAGATATTAACAGGCACCGCGGAATTAATTTTGCATGAGCATTTAAAAAATCTGTCAGCAAGATGGGTGCCGCGTTTGTTGACTATTAATCACAAAAGCAATCGTGCGCTCATTTCAAGCCAGTGTTTGACCATGTTTCAACGTAATCCGAAGGAATTTTTGCATCGATTCCTAACTGTGGATGAAACACCACACACCCGAAACAAAACAACAATCGAAGCAATGGGTAAAAGGTGGTTTAAGTGCACCGAAGAAGGCAAAAGTAGTTCCATCTGCTGGAAAGAGTATGGCCACGGTTTTTTGGGATGCAAAAGGTGTGATACTCGTCGACAATTTGAAGTCACAGAAAACCATCACAGGAGCTTATTATGTTGGATTACTGGACAAATTGAGCCTTGAAATACAGAAAAGGCGGCATTATTTGGCAAGGAAAGTTTCTTTTTCATCAACACAATGCACCAGCACACACCTCTCTGAAAACTAAGGCGAAATTGGATGAATTAGGATACGAATTGCTTCCGCATCCACCATATTCTCCAGATTCGGCTCCCTGTGGCTACTTTCTGTTTCCAGACTTGAAAAAATGGCTTGATGGAAAGAGATTCACGTCAAATGAGGAAGTGGAATGGAAAACAAATGCGTATTTTGAAGGGCTTGAGAAATCGTATTACAAGAATGGCTTAATGAAGTAAGAGAAATGCTGGAATAAGTGTCTCGACCTATAAGGAGACTACGTTGAGAAATAAAATTATGTTTTAGAAAAAAATAGTGTTTTCATGTTCAGACTGGCTACTTATTGAACTGCCCTCGTATATCTGATATATCGGTTATTTTGATATTTATATAAATATCATATTTGCCAACCTTGGCCACAGGTAATTTGAACCGCTTCAAAAACTTACAACTGATATACTTCTCAAGCCAAGAGAGACTCAGATCTGCGATTCTCTTCAATAAGCGCTTAAAAATATTTCCACTAACAGGATTTATTTTTAAATCTAAAAGCTGTGCAGATTAAAAACAATCTATACCATAGAGATTTCCAGTGCATTCTAGCATCTGCGTACTTCCAAGAGATGAGGAAGATATACCACTAGATAAGATAAGCTAGCTTATATGGCAGCGCAGCGACAACTTCTACAATCTCATCATAGCGTGCGATGCCAATGCTCATCACACCGTGTGGAACTGTAGGAACATTACACAAAAGATAAATCTTTGCTCCAATACCTATCTATATACTAACAATATATTTATAGCACATTAAGAAACACTATCAGAAGCTAGGTCCTGGACCTAACTCTGAACAAAACTATCACCGAGAAATAGCTGGACGGGGTACCAATCGACTCTTACCCACTACAGTTAAAATTTAAAACAATCAAACAGGAACAGTTGGAGAGCTTTGCAAATTGATAGTTTACCGACTGCAGATCGACTCCAAAAACTACTTGCTTCGGACCACACAAATCCTCTGGCAGATCGGACGATAAATATACTACTAACTGCACTGAAACTCTAGATTCTTTTACAAACCACTTCACGGACTCAACATACGTGGGTCTGGAAGAACAAATTATACACAACTTTGGTCCGTCGGCTCCTGCAACTAGAAAAATTGCAAACCTACTAGCCAACAGATTATTCTCCTCTAACAGAACGAGACGACGGAATCTTTCTAAACTTACTGCAAAGGTCTAACTGCCATTCTTCCATATCGTACATTCCTCAGATATGGAGAGAAGCTAGAGTAGTATTTATACCAAGCCAGGAAGAAACCAAACGAAGAAAGATTAACACTTTCTCTACCGCACACATTACTCCAATCGCCTTTATTAACTACGTTATGGACCCAGATTCGACCACATAGCACATCCTACAGTGACATCGACGTTATCTTTCGTATAACATCAAAACCAGCTAATAGATTAACTCAGCTTCAAATCCCTAATAAAAAAATGTTATTGTTGTTGTCGTTGTAACGACGGGATGTGGTGCTATTCTTCCGACTCCAAGTCCAGATTCAGGAACTCTGCTACTGTCTCTGGGCGGTACCACAGATCTTCCTTTGTCAGGTCGGTTGGTTTCTCTGGACAATTGAAAAGGTGGTTAGCATCATGTGGCGTGCCCTCACATGTGGTCAACAATTTCCTGGTCAATTCTACTCATATTGTTATTTAAGATGCGTGACCAACCGGATCTTAACTGCGCTAGGATGGTTCTGGTGCTGCGTGGCAGTTTTGCCTCTTCGGCAGCGACTTGTGGTGGTTTGCTATTAAGAACTCGATTAATAAAAAAAGTTCCCAGCAGCAATATCGGTAAATATTTGGACGAAAAGCGAAAACGTCAATCTTAAATTTTTGACTGCAATTCAAACAACTATACAACCATGATCAATAATTATGAGTCATGATAGATCATCAATTTCGAGTACTTCTAGGGAGAAGACCCGTCCATCTTGAAAAACGATTTCTCAATATCAAACCAGCAAAAGTCGCTGCTGAATAATTTCAATTACCACACAGTACCAGCCGAAGGGCAGTAGCGGAGCTGCTGAATTTAAATATGGAAGGATTAGCACCACAGCCGCGACTACAACTACAACAACAATAACCAAGATCACTGTTATCTTTATTGTAAAATTGATCAACAATGGAAAGAAAGCGTAAAATTTGGTCATTAGCTGCGAAGGTTGCCACCTAATTAGTAATGTAAACCGCGCAGAGGGGCGAACCTAAAATATTTTCCGGTGAATTTCTATAAAACTGCATAAATGAAAAAACGAGGATCACAAAATACGAAGAGGATCACAAAACTGAAGATCAATGAAATCAAATAATTTGCTAAAACAATTCCATGTTTGGGTTTTTGATCAACTATTAAATTGCTCGGCAAACTTTCAAATTGGGACTTTGTTTTGAATTAGATATTTTAATCGTTTTTAGGGTTCCGTACTTTAATTAAGTAAAAACGGTACCTTATTGGAGAGACTTCGGTGTCCCTCCGAGTTTCTACATAATCGATTTACTCACAAACTATAAGTGATATCAACTTGAAATTTTCTACAGTTATTAAATATATTTTCCCACACCTGATGATAACAAAAAAATTTCAAAAATTTTCTTTTCATCTATATTTTATGGACATAGATAAGGAGTGAGTAAAACAAAAGTTTTTTTTAAGGATTCGAGTTTGGTCTAGAAAAATAGAAATATTTCAAAAAAAAAAGTTCATTGAATTTGCGATGGCTTAGTTTTTGAGTTATTATCAAAAACGAGTAGTCCCCCCCTTAACTTCGAACATTACAAAAGAAAAAATTTAAAAAAATTCACGGGTATAGGGATTTTGCTAAATCGAAACAAAAATTTTTTTTGGTTGTTATAATTTCAAATATTCACTGGAGGGAGTTTAGAGTAGAAATTTAAAAAAAATTATTTTTGATCATGTCATGTGGGGTGTCATGTGATAGGTGATTTTTTTTGGAGTGCAAAATTATTTTTTTTTTATTTTTGAAAGCACAGTTTTCGACTTATTTTGAAAAATGTAAAAATTTTTTTTGTCCCCCCCCCCTTATCTACGAACATTACAAAAGGAAAAATTTTTAAAAATTCTCCGGTGTAGGGATTTTTCTAAATCGAAACCAAAAATTTTTTTTTGGTTGTTATAGTTTCAAATGTTCATTTGAGGTTAAACCCCCTAATGGAGAAATTTTGAAAAAAAATTATTTTTGATCATGTCAAAACGACGAAGTCTGTTACTCCCAACAAACTTTAAAACAAAGTGTGAAAAGTCCGCAGTTGTGTGGTAGATGGTAGACCCCCGCCACTTTGATCAATGTGTTCCAAAAGATGATAATCATTTACTCACAATAGTTGAAACCTTTTCCATAAGTTTCATCATATCACTTCATTATTGTAGGGTGTAATGTGCACAAATACACTGAAAAAACTTCAAAATATTTAAAAAAAAAATTTTTATCGGAAGTGAAAAACCTGAAGTTAGGATGCAGAACTGTTGTGAACCGTACTAAATGTTTATGTACCAAGTTTCATCCAATTCGATTATCAGGTACAGATGTTATTGAGCTTTCAAAAAAACAGGTGCTCCAGACACCGCCGGGCCCACCACTTTGTTCACTATCGCTCAAAAACTAATCAGTTCCTTGCCATACATATTTGCATCTTTTTCCAAAGTGTCATCAAAATTCAATAACGAACGAATCTAGGATACTCCCAACAAACATAAAAAACATGGTGGAAAAAACCACCTGTTGTATGGTGGACCCCCCCAACCCTTTATCCAATGTACTCCAAAAGCTGAAAAAATCTTTCTCATGTTACTTAAAAGCTTTTATCAACGTTTCATGAAAATCGATCGGTAATTGTAGGCTACAGTAGGGATAAACACCTGAAAAAAAAAACTTTTTAACCGGAAGTGATAAACCGGAAGTTGGTATGCAGAAATATTGGAAACAGTACTAAATCTTATATACCAAGTTTCCATAATATCAAAAGCCGAAATTAGAAGTTATTGAAGATTTAAACTTAGAGGTGTTCGGGAGACCCCGCCATTTTGTCCGAAATTGAAATGAATCCAGATCTTCCATTTTCAAGTGAACCTGTATCATTTGCCAAAGTTTCATAAAGATCCTATGCAGAAAGGTCACACACCCACACACAGACGTACACCAAAATTTTTATTGGCTATTTAGATAGAGGATGGTCCAAAACAAAAGAAAAAACAAAATTTGGGGTATGTAAGATTTTTTTTTTCTCGATAGATTGCAATTTGCATTACTTCACACGATTTAAAATTGTGGTGAAGGAAAAATTTAAAAAAATTCTCGCATGTAGGGATTTTGCTAAATCGAAACCAAAATTTTTTTTTTGTAGTTATAGTTTCAAATGTTCATTGGAGGGGGTTTAAAGTAGAAATATTGAAAAAAAATATTTTTGATCATGTCATGTGGGGTGTCATATGATAGGTGATTTTTTTTGTAGTGCAAAACAGTATTTTTTGTAATTTTTGAAAGCACAGTTTTCGACTTATTTTTAAAAATGTAAAATTTTTTTTGTCCCCCTCCCCCTTATCTACGAACATTACAAAAGAAAAAATTTTTAAAAATTCACGGGTGTAAGGATTTTGCTAAATCGAAACTAAAATTTTTTTTGGTAGTTATAATTTCAAATAAACGTGAAACCATACTAACAAAAACTGTTTTTTTCACATATTTTATATACACGGAACCCTCCTCAGCGAGCGAATTATATTCGCACTTGCCTGACTTTTTTATATGTGTGAATTTAATTATTCCCACAATTTAATTAGATTACCGAAATTTTAAGTTTAGGATCAAATCAGACCGTATGCGATATTTTGTTTAGATAACTAATTCCAATGTATTAATATTTAACGTTATTTTTGTGGGTTATGTGGATTATTCAAGTTTAGTTTCAACTAGTTGGTTAAGGCAGTTAAAATTAAGAGAAGCGAACACAGTGGTTTACAGGTAAGAATAAATGGCTCACCATACGTTTTAATTACTCAACCGATCCTTCTATGACTCCTTGGTTGCCGAACAGTCTCATTCTCCAAATTCAACTGAGCTAAAGTCAACAATAGAGCGGGTTTAAATTCAACATTTCTTAATTCATTATAATCATAACGACAAAATATCGGAAACAACAGTCTCTATACCATCCATGGAGCAAATGAATTATATCAACCAGGAATCTACAGTTAGTAGTGACATCAACAAAAAACAGCTTTAAAGCCCGGTTCCGAAATGTTTTGTATCTTTTTAATACCAACTTGAAATTGATATAATATTCATTTAGACATACTTTTTTATTAATTTCTCACAAAAATCAGTCTTAAGTATCACACATCCATTGTATGTAGAACGAAATTCCTTTTGTATATGCGACTCCTGATGTATTTATTCCTCTCAAATCATTTTCTTCACCAACTGAAAAATACAAACAAGAATATTGGTTTTAATACAAACTGAAAACGATTTTTCTGCACATTTGATATCTCACTATCGTAGTTACTCACAACATTTATGTATATTGAAATATAAAATAATCGGTATGTTGACTAAATTCATGAATTCCTTTTCCAAGTTTTTTTTCTGCAATGTGCGAAAAATAAAAAAAGGAAAAAAGTTTAACAAACAATTCTATCAATAAACTAAATTAAAATTGATTTTGCTGTAATAACTTACGGCGATATACCACTACACAAAGATAATTTTAACCTCGTCGCCTTTTCTTTATAAATCAACCAAATCTGTAATAAAAAAGTTTTTCAAACAGTAACATCATAATCAAAAGTTAAATTATTTATTTTTTTTTTGTAAAATTTTAATGTGGTTTTGAGATAATGATAAATAAATTTAGAATACTATTTTGAATATTAAAATTTAGTTGAAAAAAAAAATAATTAAGTATAATAAAGACATATGTCACTTTAACTTGTTATCACTACCTCTTTCTATTAATGCCAAAACGTTTAGAAACGGCTTCGGCACTAATCTCAGTGAATCACAATTGCAAACAAGTTAGTGGCTGTATCATCACAATTTATATTTCTGAAATGAAATTAGATGTTAAAAGATTTTTGTTTAATTACATAATAAAAATAAAATATTGTTTTTGGTTTTTTTGTTTAATTATGTTATTTTTAAATATTTTACCACATTTATTTAAAAATTTATGTTATTTAAACTAAATGATAATTCTAAGAAACTATTTTAAACTAATTCATTTTTCATTTTGAAAATAAAATATTCATTCTAAAAATTGCCTTGATTTGTTAGTATGAAAATTAAATATTTTACGTAGATTTATTTTAATTAATTATTCATTTTGTAATTAAAAATTACAAAATAAAGATCAATTTAATTGCAAATAGTGAGAGTTATTACTTTCCTATATGTATTGCGAATTTTTGTTAGATAATACATTAAATAATTCAATACACACCAAAATAAAATTATTTATAAAATGAATTACATTTTTTTTTATTTTGTTAATATTTTATGATTTATGAATAAACTTCCCCATAACAGAAGTTTACCTTTAAGTAAAATGTGAAATTAAAAATCATAAGATCATGAATTTTAATTTCAAATTTTATCTTGTATAAAAGCATGTGCCAATGCTTGATTTAATGAAATTCTCTTAACCGTATCCAAAGCAAATACTTTCTCTAGAAGATCTCTCAATTGTGTAACCTTTCGATGTTGATCATCCGGTAGATTTTGATCTGCTATTAATTCCTGTTGTAAATCACGAGATGGTTTTATAACAGTAACAACAACTACCTTTTCCTATTTAACGTAAAGTAATTATTTTAATTATTTAAAATTCTTTGATAATAAAACGACTTACCCGTTCGGTTATTTTGTCAATTTCATGTGACAAAAAATTATAATTTTGATCAAAATGTTGATCTTTAAATTGACCTTTGCGTATAAGCTTGTTCGGAATTTTCCCTTTTAAATCCATAAAAAATTTCAACATTTGATTATTTGATTTGCCACTAAATAAAATTTTTCCTGTATATAATTCATAGATCGTACAACCAGCCGACCACATATCAATTCCATTGTCATATGATAGACCTAATATGATTTCAGGAGCACGATAAAAACGCGACACCAAATATGGTGTTATTTCATTATCATTTATTCCAGAGGCAGAACCAAAATCACACAATTTCAATATTAAATTACTTTCGTTTACTAGAATGTTGTCTGGTTTTATGTCAGCATGTAAAATGCCGGTTCTTTTTAATAATTTCAACGCCAAGAGTAGTTGTTGTGTATAACTTCGGACTGCTTTTATATGTAAACCGACATTCTTACCATATTTCTTTAAAACTTCACGAAGATTCATTGAAAGTGGTTCACAGACCATACACAAATGCTGAAATATTAAAAGGAATTAATTTGAAATTCGAAACTATATTAAAACCAATCGAAATGTTCAAATGATTTACAAGGCGAATGTCAAGTTGAAAAAACTTAACATTTAGAAAAGCGAGTTATGTTATATCTCTTTACAACTTTGGCATTAATTATTTATTTATGACAAAATGGTTGCCGTGGTGCTTAATTGCAAAATATACAATAATTCTAAGCTCGATATAATCCCGGTTTATGTCTCGGGTGCGGAGTATTGTTCCTTCATCCGATAGAAAAAGCATTTTTTCTATCGGATGAAGGAACTGATACACAAAGGATACTCGATAGAATTTCAACCAGAAGTTGACAAACAGATGAAGTTATGTGGAAACTTCAAGAGCCGAAGTATGGACATACAGGAAAAATGGTATTAGATCCGCGCGTGAAAAACACTTTGGCAAAGATGGGAGTCGAACCCGGCTGCAGGTTAACGTCTCAGGTGCGAAACTTCGCCCCACCATGTACCGAAAAGGCTTTTTTCTATCCAAATAAAAACGGATACACACAAAAGATGCTCAAAAGAAATCCAACCAAAAGATGATCAACAGATGAAACTATGTGAAATATTCAAGATGTCAAAGCATATACTGGTGAATCAGAATTAAACCATGTTAACACTCTTGGGAATAAACCACTCGAGGTATTTAAGACAATTTAAATCTGGCTTTTGGTTATACCCATTGGTATTCAAATTTTTTGTCAAATCGAATTAAACTCGACTCGATAGTATTATGACGACTTCTACCACTTTGTTTAATGTTTCTAAAAAACTAAAAAAAAATAAAAGCAGTTTTGTCCTCTATATATCCAGACAATATTTATCAAAATATCTCTAAATTATGAAGGAGACAAAAACCAAAAACAAATAAACTGAAATCAGTTTCAAAATCGCAAGACAATTTCCATGTAAATTTAATGTTTCAAATGCATCTTAAAGTCACGGCCAATTTACACAAAATTTTAAGTTTAGTGCAATTATTACAAGTAATCATTATTACACAACATTGGTAGCGAAGGCTCTCCCAACCCAACCATGCGAAAAGCCACAAGCATGTTATATTGGGATCAAAGCCATTCATCCAATTCACAAGTGCGTTCTCACCCTTGAAGACAGATCTAAAGTATGCAAGAATGTACATAATGACAATCAAGGCAGTTGTATAACCATGCTCACATGGGAGTTTTGGAAGCCCATGGACGAATTAATCAACTAAAATAGTATAAAGTTTAGCAAACCTGTTTGTGATAGAAATGCCGATACAGCCTTAAACAATGGAATCTATCATCAGCATCAGCATCGTTTAGTTTTTTCAAAATTTCTAGCTCCCGTAAGCCCGTTTTGTGCCTATAAACAAAATCAATTCCAACAAAAATGTTCAATATAAACCAAAAAAAACTTACATAATTTCATTGTTTCTAATTATTTTCACAGCAACATTAGCATTGCCACGGGCTTGATCACGAGCTCTAACAACTGTACTAAACACACCTTGACCAGTTAAACCAGACACAGTATATCGATTGTCGAGAACTTCTCCGATTCTCACACGATAATAACCTTCAGCATCATCCCAGTTATCAGTTAGAGCAGGATTGTCATGATTTGTTTTCGATGTGACTACCGTGTTGGGCGACTAAAAAATATCGATCGTTGTAAAAAAAAATTATATGAAAAATTAAAAATTTTATTTACATCAAAGTTAGAATCAATATCCTGTTCCGCAAACATATCCCAATCGTTTTTCTTTGGATTATCTTTATTTTTTGGTTTGTCTTTGATTATCAAATCTTCTATTTCCTTTTTCTTTATTTGATCATCCTGCGTTTTTGATTGTATATCACCACGTGATGGTGGCATCGGTGGTGTGAGCGATTGATCAAGTAATTCTTTTTTCTTAGGTGGACTTTTTTCCTTTGTTCGTGATTGTTCGGTGATTTTAGGTAGAACTATAACGACATCATCATCAGAGGTTTTTTGATTTTTTGGCTTTTCAAATATATCCAAATTCTCCTCTTTCTTTTTTACATCTAATTTCTATAACAAAAGTTAAAATTATTACGAATCGGAACAATATTATATAAAACACTAACTCGTTTACCTTTAGCAACTCTTCTCGTTGTTTACGACGATTTTCAATAATTTTTTCTTCATCTTCTTCTTCATCGTTGATATCAATATCATTTATTTCACTATCAGAGCTACTTGAATGTTTATCTACTTTTAGACCTTCACTTAACGAATCTTTAAACTTGTCTTCTTCTTTTCTATATTTACGATCTCGATTTCTGTAGTAATTTTCTTCTCCTCTACCACGATCACGCCTAAAACTATCTCTCCGATTGTTTCCGCGTGGATCCTGCCGGAAACGATTATTCCTATCCATTTCTGGTGAGTTTTCACGGTTACGTCTCTTATCTATATTTCCATCTCTATTTTCTTGATTCCCAAATCTCTTATCTCTCTCTTCACGAAAACGTTCTTTCTGGCGAAAAATTCTTTCATTTTCTCGATCAATTTCTTTTCTTAAGTCTTCTTTGTACCGATTATCATTATCCTTTCGACCAGAATTACGATTTCTATCAACTTCCTTTTCTTTTTCACGATGTTTTCGTTCACTTCTTAGTTGTTCTTTGTAATCGGATTTAGGATCACGAATAACAATTACTTTACGTTCACGAGAAACAGATCGACTTCGATTTCTTTTTTTGCTAGATCTATCCTTTTTTATCGATTGAACTTCATCACTGGAGTCGTCTAATAAAATAACGGTGTCGTTATCAGCCACCGCTTTTTTATTTTTACCAACCTTTTTGTTTGTGCCATCATCTTCTTCTGATTCCATATATGCAACGAGGCGAGCTTGCAGTAATTCTTTTTGTCGCATTAGTTCGTCAAGGTTTAGGTCATCTTCTTCGATAACGGTTACATCTGGGCTAGCAACATCTTCAGTGGCTCTGAAATTAAAATAGATTGACAAATAAAATCGAAATAGGAAACATAAAACAGATCGAACGCTTACCCCTCACTTTCTGATTCCGATGAAACAATTTCCATTGATGGTCCCGTCGACGGGTCTAGAGATTTTGTAATAATTTCAACCAATTTTGTTGGATCTGTTGTCATTTTTGGTTTCTTTTTAATAATCAAATCGGTTTCAAGAACATTATGCCCGTTTGAGTTTCGAACTACTTCCAATGTTTTCTTTACTACAGTTGTGGAAATATGTGGAACCGATGACGGAGGAATATTTTGCTTCACATTTTCTTTTATTATTATTATTTCTTCATTTTTATTGGGTGATTCACCCACACTTTCTTTTCTTTTCTTCTTATGTTTTTTATGCTTTTTAGTTTTTTCAATTTTTCCACTTTTACTCGACTTTTTGTGTTTCTTATGTTTCTTGTGTTTTTTCTTTTTCGATGGATCTGTATCCATTTTACCATCAGATGAGTCATCATCTGAAATATACCTTAAATAAACAAAAACAAACTTTATGATTAATAACATTTAAGTTTAAATAATAAATTGTTTGCAAACGTATTGGAATCAAAAATGAAATCCTAACCTTAAAATCATATCGATGAGCTTACCTTTCTATAATTGTTGACATTTTATCTAAAACTTATTTTTAAATATAAAAGAATTATTTAATGATTATAAAACGCTAAAATTATTTTGTTCAATTTTATAGCTATAAAATAATTATCACTAAAGTAAAACCAAAAAACTTTTGATTCACGAAAATGTAATGTCAAAAAGCAACAAATCAATTTTGTTTGTGTAATAAATTTATCATTTTCATGTTGGTAGTCATGTTTTTTCCTATTGTAAAAATATTCAATATTCGATTCAAAACATTTATTTTCATATTACAGATATTATAACACATATATAAACTATACAACAAAAGATTATCCTGTTGCATCCGGCATATCTCCTCCAGGAACTAACTACAAGACAAAAAATAATATAAATCCAACATTTAAATATATTAAAAGGAATTTTACCATTGTAATATTATTTCCATTCAACAAAATTTGATCTAACTTTGTAATACGTCGCCCTTCGGGTGTATGCTCATATTCTGTCACATCTTCTAGTAGCATATTTACAAAATCATCGAATCCCAACAACGTTCCAACCATTTCTTTATCATTTTTCATAATAATATGAATTCTTGATCCAATACATTTATCAACAAGTTCTATGAAATAATTTTTGGTTAGATTATGGAAGTTGTTTTAAAATAAAATAAATACCTAGAGGAAGTAATGTTGATTGATTTGAAGGTGTTGTTTGTGCCATAATAATACACAATTTTTATAAAGCTTACAAAATAAAATTTCAGTGATAAACAAGCTAAAACGTTGACCCGCTAAAATCTATCCAATTTCTTGACAAATTTAAACGTCAAATTTAACCAAAACATAATTATAACACTTTAATGGCTTATAAAAGCTTGTAAACTGTTACATCTGGCAAGTAATTTAAATAGAGTACATTTTCCTTAAACGTCAAAATTTGTGCATGTAAAATCATCAAAATTTATTGATTTCCCTTGCAAATTTGGTTATTTTGATTACAATTAAAAGTATTTTAAAAGTGAATTTTTGAAAACAATAATTAATTAAATTGTTAATTGTATTGTGCTCTTAAGCTTTTTATGCATTAGGGATAGTGAAATAATTGAAATCGCATTAAAATGTGGAAATTAAATCAACCTTCATTTCTTCAGAAATTTTATATAATATTGTCTCTGAACCTTTTTTATTATTATTTTACACTTTATTATTGTTATTTTACACTAATAACATGTATTTCACTTGCAAACTGCCTTTTTGATTTCACACAGTATTTTTGTTTAACGAAGTCAATTACACACACGAAACTCAGATTAGAGCAACGATGATTACGTATAATTATAATGAAAGACGAACTACAAAAAAGGTGTACTTTTATTTTTTTTTTTTTTTTTTTTTATTTTTACATATTTATTTGGTTTTTGGGCATGTCAAGTAACTTGACACTGGTTTTTTCAGCCCATATAACCAATTGTTTACATTTATTTATTTACTAGTTGTCTTTATATAATTCAAAAAGTACTATATCATAGTACTTATTGTTTGTTATAATTTATTTTAAAGAATTCAGTTTTATAGGGGGAATTTAGATATATTAGTTTTTTATGTTATAGCTTATCTGAAAAGATTAATTTGCTAAGTTATATTTCTTATGTCTTGATTTTGGAATTTTAAATTTTTCCATCCTGGTGGATTGGTACTATAAAATTAGGTTATATATTTAGTAGGTTTTTATGAAATTGAATTTTAGTTTGTTATGTTTGTTCATATATTTATAAATTATACTGTAAACAATGATATTTTTATAATGTTGTCTTCTTACATAAAATTATAATGTTAGTAAGAGTAACCTGACTATGTATAATTTTATGGTTTAAGTTTTAATTATTTCTGTACTTTAGTAAATCTGTAATAAATTAGAATTATTATTTGATATTTTTATTTATATTTTAAATTTATCTACTGGATACATATTATAGATTGGTTAGAAGTTTGTTCGAATTTTGTTCGAAGACAAAGGGTATTGAGATAAGAGACTCTTACGCTCCGAGTGTATAACAATATAATAGTATCGAAGTTGTAAATAACATGATTCTGAATTCTTAGAGCGTCATCCACCATCCCGTACAAATTTTTAGCTTATTTAAAAGTCCAAGTTAGCTTCCGTTAGGAAATCCGAGAGTATTTTGTATTCTTCAATCATGCCATCGCTTAAAATTTTTTGTAATGTTTTATCTTGCAGGAGCTTATATTTCTTTCTTATTGGATCTTGTTTTTTGCATTTTTCTATGCTGTGTCGCGCATCCTCCTGTACGTCACATATCTCACAGGTGTCATTGTCTGTTTTTTTAATTAGCTTTAGGAACCTTTTATCAAATGTGTGATTAGTTCTAAGTCTTATTAACTTTTTGATACTTCCGGGGGGCATAGTGGAGTTTTTAAACCATGTTTTGGAGTAGGTGTTGCCGTTGGTGTTGTTTCTGTGGATGTTTCCTATTTGGGATGTTTTGTCTAAAAATTCTCTATTCCATTTTTTGTATAGAGTGACTTTTAAATTTTTCTGGCATTCTTCCATTGGCATGTCCAAATTCATTGTGGTTCCATTAGTGGTTCCTATTTTAGCTGCTGAATCTGCCTTGTCGTTTCCTGTTATGTCAACGTGTCCTGGAATCCAATGTATCTTTACTTTGTTCCCGCCCATCGCAATAAGATTTAGAATTTTGTTTTCATAGTATTTGTCATTTGTGTTCTCCAAAGTGTTTTTTAGTGCCCAGCATGCACTGAGCGAGTCTGTGAAAATGTTCAGTGTGTCGGCGTTAGGACCTGTTCCTTCTTCTATCGCCAGTTTTATTGCGACCATTTCCAAGGTTTTGATTGATAGTTGTTCAGGGATGTTGTAGGATTGGGATATGTTTTTTTCAACAATGTACAAGCCTATACCTCTACCTTGTATAGAGATAGATGCGTCCGTATATATTGAGTTTTTGGAATGTATCTTACTAATCATTTCCTTGACTATGGATTTGGCTTCTATCTTATTGGTATAATTTTTGGAGATCTTTTGATTTAGGCTGGTGTGAATCTCCACTTTATTCATGAGTTTTTCTAAGTTCCAGTTTTTGTTTTCTATGGTTGGAATTTTCTGGAATAGTAGGCTGTGTTTATTGAAAATTTCCTCTAGCGTTTTGCAGCTGTTACCTTGTGTTATATCCCTGTATATATCCGAATTATAATATTTTTGTCTGATAATATATTTACCTATGGATAGTTCTAATTTGAGGTGGGTGGGGAGTTCTTTTATTTTTAATGTTAGACGAAGAGTGACGTTATTTAAAATCTGTCAAAACTAAACATCACAAACAAAACCCCACAACAGCTCTTAATACATTACAAATGTGTTAATAATAATAATTCAACTGTTATAAAGCAAGCTACAGACCTACAATCACTTTGTCAATCAATTCGAAAACGAAAATAAACGAAATAAAATTTAGTGTAAAAATCCCTAAATTTTATTTCGTTTATTTTCGTTTTCAATTGATTGACAAATTGATTGTAGGTCTGTAGCTTGCTTAGAATTACATTTCCAACACTCCTCCTTAATTTTATAAAATTATATTTCAATATTAGGTTATTAATTCAGTAAATTATTTGTGATATAACATCACTACGATGGAAAATCTCCCATCAAGAATAATATAAGAACTGAATCTAAAAAATTATGGTGCAAATTATGAAACTTTTCCATATAATTCCATGCAATCCATACAATTTTCGACCGATCTAGTTTCGAAAGTATAAAAAAGTTTATTTTTTTTATTTTTTTTTTTTTTTTTTTTATATCATATTTTATTACAAAAAATATATTTACATTGCATGGTCTTAAAATTATTTATTTTCAATTAATCAAAGCGCTCAGCGACAAACAAGGTCGGTATAAGAGCGTTTTCAAATTATTATTTAGCTTTATTCTTTTTTAAGTTATTCAATTGAATAATTTTTAATGTTATAAGTGCAATTTAGGTAATTTCAAAAATGATGGACAGGAGGATGAGTAGGGTGTTTTATATTTTTTTTTTATTTGTTTTTTATATTTTATATTTTTTTTTTGTTTGTTTTTTATATTTTATTTTTTTTTTTTTTTTTTTTTTTTTTTTGTTTTTTTGTATTTTTTTTTATACATTTTATTTTTTTTTTGTTTTATTTTTTTTTGTTTTTATATTTTTTTTTTTTTTTCTCTTTACTTTGCTGCAAAAAAGATTGAGAACAAAACAAAAGAACTTAGGGTGTTAGAAAAGCTGTAATACATAAATGGATAACCCTGAGAGTGCAACAAAAAAATTCTTTCCGTGCTAAGGAAGCATTAGGACAAATGACTTAAATCAAGATTTACAGTAGCAGAGTTGAGAACAAAATTTTTAAGTTTCATATTAAAAGATTTAAGATTATTCTTTAGTATTATATCCGAAGGTAGCTTATCAAAAGCTTTGATTGCTTTATTAAGGAGATTACTCTTATTTCTCTCTGTTCTAGCCGCCATTATCCTATATTTATTACAGTACCTTGTATTATAGTTGTGCACATCGAGGCCTTTTTTTAGAGTTAGGTTGTTCTTTAATTTATTTTTAATTACTTTAAATAAGAACTTCGCTTGTTCAATAAAAATCAAATGTTTAAGATTAAATTTGTTAGTTATTTTATACAGATCAACTGTTCTAGTACGCCACCTAAGTCCATAAAGTCTCTTCAGAGCACGTCTCATTACTTTTTCTACTTTTCTTAATACAAACTTAGTACACTGGGACCAGGAAGTCAAGTTATATGTTATTCTTGAACAAATGTAAGCGTGGTAAATAATATTGGAAAATTTATTACTGTTTAACTT
This sequence comes from Diogma glabrata, assembly GCA_963693315.1. Lineage (NCBI taxonomy): Eukaryota > Metazoa > Arthropoda > Insecta > Diptera > Cylindrotomidae > Diogma > Diogma glabrata. Next base: position 453,468,217 of record OY856186.1, on the reverse strand, counting down.
CCTTCGTTTTATTGCTCCCAGCAATGAGTTTATTTTTTTTATCATTAAATCAGTGTGCGGTACCCAATTTAAGTTTTCGTCTATTACCATCCCTAAATATTTGTATGACCTAACCCTTTCCAGTCTTATATTATCAATTTGTATAGTCATATCCAACGGAAACGCCCCCATCCCTCTTAACTTAAACAACATATATTTCGTTTTGGACTTGTTAATGCTCAATCTGTTCGCCGCTACCCAGTCATTATAAATTTTTAAGTCCCGGTTGATAGTATTAACGAGCTGTGCTGGTTGTTTGCTTTTATACAGTAGTAGAGTGTCATCAGCAAAGATAACATATTTACCCTCTAGTTGAGCTTGCTTAATACTGTTCACATAGATTAAGTACAGTGTAGGTCCAAGGACAGAACCCTGTGGTACACCTATATCCACAACTTCTTTTTCGCTTACCTTGTTACCAAGTTTAGTCCGACAAGTTCTATCTGTCAGGTAGTTTTTGATCAGTACCTTAGCCATTCCTCTAACACCCAATTCTTCAAGGCACTCTAGAAGGATTTCATGGTCCACAGTGTCAAATGCCTTTTGTAAGTCCACAAACACTGCTCCAACATAATAACCCGCATCTAGATACTCATTGATGATTCTCATGCACTCCGATACAGCCGCTTCGGTGCTGCTATGGTTAAGGAAGCCAAACTGATTATCATCAAACCCTGCAGTGCTCGCTATAAAGTTTTTAATTCTGCTATTGATGGTTTTTTCATATATTTTTTCAATTGTGCTGAGTAGAGATATCGGTCTGTAGTTAGAGGGATTATCACTTGGCCCACCCTTGTATATTGGCGTTATGATTGATTCTTTTAAATGTTCAGGAAATATACCCGTTACATAGCTTTCATTTATGAATTGAGCAAGACTCGAAGATATTTGATTGCTAATACATTTGATATGATCAGTCATTATTCCATCAATACCGGGAGCAGAGCTCGATTTTAAGCCGTTTATTATAATCTTTACCTCACTTTCAGTCACCGGGTCTAGTAGCATAGATTCCTCAGTTCGTTTATTGGTAGTACTCCTTACTGAGTATGGTAATTTATTTGCTAATTTCTTTCCGACAGTCGTAAAGTGTGTATTAAGACAGTTCGCAATGCACTGTTCATTAGTGAGCAACTTATCATCACTAATCATTGAATTCACCTTATTTTGTTTTTTTCCACTCGAGATTTTGTTATATAAGAGTTCGTTAATTACTTTAAACATTTTTCGCCCATCATTCCCGGCAGCATCAGCTTTTTTACATAAATAATTTTCTTTTGCTAGTCGAACTTGTTGTTCTACATAAGTTCTTTTGTCCTCGTACAGCTTCTTAATTTTGACGTAATGGGAGCCCTGTGTTTGCTTTCTTTCTAATTTCTTCATCTTCTTGTACAATATGTTACGTCTCTTTATCTCGTCTAACATATCAATTGTCATCCATTTATTGGACTCCCTAACCCTTATATCCCTGTAGGATGTACACTCCGTAATAGTAGTAGAGATTTTGTTTGTGAGTGCATGAATACCGGTGACAATCTCTGCATCAAGGAATTTAGTCATAGTATTCACATATAATGTTTTGTTAAAGGTCGAAATTTTAACTTTTTTAATAGGGGCTTTAATAAATTCGCAGCTGTTGTAGAATAGTTGCATTACTTATAAAAATTGGACCTTTGGTAACTAAATTAATTTACCCGGGATGCCGTTTATCCCCAAACGAAACTTAACTTTGGAAATCTCTTATAGCTGGAATTTATTTTTCCATCAAAAAAAAATTAATAAGTACAAAAATCTAACGAAAAGATAGTAATCATAATAATATAGATAATAAAAACCTTATTTTATATTCTGTTGTTGATGCTGTTTCCACCAGTTGCAATACCATGCTCCAAAGTTGTTGAATATATCGTTCTGAATGAGCAGAGATATTATTTCGGGTACCCAGTGAATTCCTTTAAGCCAATATTTGTTTAATTCCTGATTTGAAATATAGAATATCCATTTGGAACTACGCACCACTACTATTGTTGCTATTATTAATCAAAAACCTTGACATCTTTTTGATAATCCAGATTTGTATTATATATATCGAAAACAAAGAACATCTGGTGTCACAGGATGAAACATTTTCATTAATGTTAACTTCTTATAAAATGGACAATTACAAGTCACAATTGGCCATAATAAATTTTTTATTGTATTCTTATTAATGTTTACAACCATAACACAATAATAATTTCATTGTAAATTTGACTTATAATATTTTGTAATTGATGGACTTGTATTATTTCACATCACATTAATTAGCAATTAACTTAAAAAAAGCCCACATATATCTTAACACATTAATGAATCTATTTTTATGTAATGTTTTCACAAACTCAATTGAACATTTTATTTTAAGATTCAAAAACAGAATGACCCTATTTCTAAAACAAAATGTGTTTTTGTTGATTCTTTTTGACATCTTATCATGTCAAAATAGCTCGGGTAATACTAAAAAAAAAATTCAATAAAGATTAATAACGACATCTGTTTGTTAGAATTGGAAATAAAAATTTAGTACGTTCGTTGCTTTTTATGGTACAATTGAAATTTAACTAGCAGTTAAGTATTAGAAAATTTTAAATTATTGTTAATGTGAAAATGAATGGAAACTAATGAAATACATCTTTATTGAATTGAAAACGAAGATGAATTTGGTTTTATTATTGTTTCGTGATTATTGCGATCGTTACACCATGAATTCAAGGTAGAAACCAAGATTTCTACTCTTGAAATCACAAAAACGTCGCCATCCCCTCCATGACAGAAAACCACCGCACTACTTCCACCTATTAAACTGTATCTGGGATCGAGATACCAATGGTAACCAGCGTCAGGGTCGATGATCAATTTCAATACTCATGAAGTTCCTAGGAACTATCAGTGAGTACCGAAATCGATCATCCATCCATCTAACGTCAGCACCATTGAAACCTCGATACAACCAGTAATATATGATGCTGAAGATGTGAACCCCAGAGACGACAACCAGCCAGAGGAACGACCCTACCTAACGAACAGACATCATTCTCTGATGTCTTTCGCGTGATGGACTCCAAGACTCTTACCGCTCATATCTATGCACTCATAGAGTACATTTCCAATCTTAGTCTTAATCATTGCAGGTAAGAACTTTGGAGCCAATTTTGCCGAGAACTTTTTGGTAGCGTCACTCAAATGATGTTGCCGTACAAACACACGTTGTTGTGGTTGAAAAGTCCGTAGTTTAGATCGCAGGTTGTACTGATGTTGCGATTTCTTGAAAGCTGCTTTCAAATTCTGTTGAACTCGATTCCTGAGCAGAGTCAAATGATCAGCACGTTCTATTTCCTCACCAGCATCTTCACCAAGCTTGTATAGTGATCTCAACAATTGGTAAGTATTTCCATCCGATATTGGATGTTGACCAAATAATAGATAGTAAGGTGAGTACTTGGTAGCTGAATGTACTGCAGCCCGCAGTGCATAAGCGATTTCACCAATTAATGAATCCCACTTGGTATGTTGACCTTTTATGAACGCTCGAATTGCTGCTAGAACTGACCTATTGACCCGCTCTGACGCGTTGCTTTGAGGACTATAGACACCGGTCCTAATGTGTTTAATGCCGAAATCTGACAAAAGACTTTGAAAGTTCCTACTAGTGAACTGTTTGCCATTGTCACTGTGCAGAAACTCTGGTACCCCATATGTAAGAAACACTTCGTTCTTCAGAAAAGCATTCACCTTCGGTGAAGTTGCGTTCCTAAGTGGTTTCAGTAGTACAAACTTCGTAGCATGATCCAGAACTACCAATAACACCGTATTCCCAAGTGTTGAACGAGGGTACGGTCCCAAAAAATCTATATAGACTCTCTGCCATGGACGTGCTGTTTCGAATTGATACTGCATCGGAGGACGCAATATCTGATTCGTGGCTTTTGTTTGTTTACATGTGTCGCAGGACACAACATAGTTGTGTACCTGTGACGCCATGCCCGGCCAATAATAAAGACGTCGAAGTAATTCTAAAGTCTTTTTAACACCTCCATGAGCAGCAGTACTATCATCATGATGTCTCTGAATCATGTTTGAAGTCATCGGTTTTGGTACCCAGAGTTTCCACACAGGAACATCGTTGGGTATTGCATCAGATCTTGGCTCAATACGTATGTATAGCTTATCATCCACGACTTTAACAGATGGAAAGTCCTTGGGTGATGATTGAACTTTAGCTATCATATCCGTATATTCTTTGTGCCGATAACCCTCATTGTCGATTTTAATGTCGTTAACATGATGTGTTAATGCTTCCGTCAATTCCTCGTGTGTATCGTCATAAAGACGAGATAGAGCATCAGGGACTATATTTTGGGTACCTTTTTGGTGGACAATGGTAAAATCCATATGTTGGAGTTTTAGGCTCCACCTAGCCAGACGACCACTCAAGTCTTTCTGTGACATAAGCCACTTCAGACTTGAGTGATCAGTCACAATTGTAAATCGGTGACCTTCAACATAGCCCCTGAATTTCTTCACACTCAGAATTGCCGCAAGACATTCAAGCTCAGAAACAGAATAGTTTCGTTGAGCTTTATTAAGTTTTTTCGACATGAAGGCTATCGGACACTCTTGTCCGTCTTCGTCGATCTGATACAGTACACTACCTATCCCTGTCAGACTCGCATCGCATCTAATAAAGAACTCTTTATTATAATCAGGGTTCACTAATACCGGTGCTGTAGTCAGCAATTTTTTTAGATTTTCAAAAGCTGTCTGCGCTTCCACTGTCCATTTTAATTTTCCAGAACTTTTCTTTAATAGGTCTGTGATCGGTGATACCACGCTTGCATAGTTTGGTATGAAACGTTGGTACCAACCGGCCATACCTAATAACCGTCGTATTTGTTTAACTGTAGATGGAGCTGGATACTCTGCTACAGCTCTTACCTTGTCAGGGTCTGTTCGAAGACCATCTTCACCAACCAAAAATCCCAAGTATTTCACCTCTCTCAGAACAAATTTGCTTTTCTTGAGGTTTATTGTTAACCCAGCCGCTCTTAACAATGAAGAGACCTTGGACAGCAATTCCATATGTTCCTGGAACGTGGAAGAGACTACCAATAGATCATCTAAATAAACAAAGACATTTTCGTGATATTGATGTGGTATCACTTTGTGCATTAGCCGACACATTGTCTGGGGAGCATTGCACAATCCAAAGGGCATAACCCGGAATTGATACAATGGACGACCAGGCACTGTGAAGGCTGTCTTGTCTCTAGATGCTTCTGCCAGAGGAATCTGCCAGAAAGCATCTTTGAGATCAATACTTGAAATGTACTTTGTGCTATTTAGACGACCTAGTAAGCCATCAATCAAGGGAAGTGGGTAAGCGTCCTTTTTAGTTAGTGAATTGACACGACGGCTATCAATACATAATCTGTTTTTACCAGATTCTTTTTGTACCAGCACCACTGGTGAGCACCAAGAACTGTTACTCTCTTCGATCACGCCCATTTGAAGCATCCGGTCGAGTTCGGCATAAACCTTTAGTTGAACAGCCGGCGATGTGGGGTAATGCCTCTGTTTAACAGGTGCATTATCCCCAACATCGATGACATGTTCAACCAAAGAAGTCTTTCCGAGTCCAGACACTTCAAATGACGGGAAAGAATCCTTGATCATATCCAGTTCTCGTTGCTGGTCAGTGGTGAGGTTATGTATATTTAAATTTTGTGGCTCTGTACGAGTCAGTTCACTAACAAATGAAGGAACAATACCAAATTTCTCCCAGAAATCTATGCCCAGGTAGAGCTCTTCTCGTAGTCCAGGGACAATATGAAACCGCATTGGTTTAGTGGAGCCATTCACAGTTATTGGAACTTCTATGTAACCCAAAATTTTATTTGCAGTACCATCTGCCGTACGAATACACGAAGTGTACTTACGGTAGGTTGTACCTGATGATTCCAATAATTCCAAGGAATTTCTTCCAAGTATAGTGATTGACGCTCCACTATCCAATAGACCTGAGATATGTTTGTCCAAAATTTTTATTGTTAGTCGCGGCCGAGGATCCTTTGTTTCTGAAAGGATAGATGAAATACAAGCTTTACGAAATAATTTCCTCATCCTCCAATATCTAATGTTACGTTCAAGACGTCTAAAATATGTTCGATGTAATGATGGGAAATTAAATGTATTCGAAGATTTTATTTGGGTTTCGTTGGTGGTTGCCGATCGTCCTGCGTCGCTACATCTCTCGTCGCCTTCTTCGTGCTGTTGTTCGGGCTGTTTTGAATCCATCGTTTCAAAATATCCATCTCGATCTAGTTCCACATCCACCTCATAATCATCCACCTGCTGTAGCTTGCTAATTCTTAAATTTGATGTTCTGGTCGGAACTGGTGTGGACCACAACCGTTCAAACTTCTGACATAAAGTCCGAAGTTCATCAATTGAATGTATTGTTGCAGCTAGAGTAGCGTTTTGGAGCTCCACACTCAGTCCCTCCCGAGCAATTTCTAGCATTTCACGGTCAGCAAATGGACGTGCTAAACGACGATTTAACGAACCAATCTCCACCAGATACTCGTATACGCTCTCCTTTGACTTTTGTTTGCGGTTCAGAAGAACTCGCAAGATCGCCTTATCATCAGTTAGCGTACCGAAGGTCTGTAGGAGTCCCTCCCTTAGCACTGGGTAGGTCACCACCTCATATTCATGAGTTAAATTCAAATAGTATCTGTCGGCCGCTGCTTTCAGATACCGTGGTATGATAGACCTAAGGTCGTCCCATGACACACGGTCTCTTCTGGCAGCCGCCTCCACTCTATGAATGAACTCATGAATATCAGGAGAGTGACCATCCCCTGTGAAGGTTGGAACCCAATTTGAGTCATAACGACTCAAATTGTTCCCACGAACCCCTCGGTACTCCACTGGTGCTAACGCTGGAGCCGCGTCACGCCATACCTGAGAAGGTTGGTTGTATGGTGGTGGTGCTGTTAGTGGAGCTGGTGGATATATTGGTGGTAGTTGTACCTGTGGTACTGATGGATAATTTAATTGTGGTTGTGGTTGTACCAATGCTGGATTGTTATGTGTATGTTCAGACTGGAGTGATGGACCCAATTGTGGTATTGCAAAGTCCTCGGCTCTCAACCCAGATTGCTGGAAATAAGCCGGTGGTAATTGATCTGACCGTCTCTGATGTTGCTGGTTTGGACGATTCAGACTATTTATTGTTTCCGATATTGGCCGTACTGGGATCGGTGTGGATCTCTCATCTGGTTGAAAAGCAGGTGAAGCAGGTGGAGCAGATGATACTCCTGGTTTACTCTGCATAATTGGACGTGTTGATAATGATCCTATTATACTCCAAGCGCGTGACAATTGTGAGATAGCGTAGGTGCGGGCTTCTTGCAAGTCATTGCGAGGACCCAACCTATTCATCCTACCCGTATAATGTAACACTCGATTCGCCAAACCATCCAAGAGGGTCTGATCAATCGGTGACTGAAGTCGACGTACTTGATCTAAAACAACTTGTGCTGCCTGCACCACCGTTTGAGACTCAGCTACCAAGTCTCTCGCATGAGATACCGTTACTGGAACTGCACCATGATCCACGTGGTTTCGCAGTTCCTCTGCCCAACTGACCCCTCCAAAATCCACACCCCGAACCAGACATTCGATCTGCAGCTCGCTGGGTTCTAGACCATAGAACGGATGGTCAACGTCTATTTGGTTTGACATTTTGATGGTAAAATTTATCAAATCCAGAATTCACAAAATCAAACAACAATAATAAAACCAATTCTCAACAACCAAAAAAAAAAATGTAGAGTTAGTACGACGGAAATGTAAAAGTGAAAACAATAAAAACCGCAAAACGGAAAAAAACAACGAACGCCCCAAAAAAACAGAAAATTTTTGTAAAAACCAAACTTGTAAAGGAACAAAAAAACTGTCGTAGCTAATCTTTGCTGAATCTTTACAGAAATTCCTAAGATATTGTATATTAAAATATAATTTATTTATTTAATTTCAGATATACTGAAATATATATATATACCTAAAATTAGTTATTGACGATAGCACCCCTAAAATATATTTATTTATTTTAAAAAAAATTGAAAAATAAAAAATATTCAAAAAGGATGTTTATTTATTGGATGCAACGTCCTAGCTCAAAATATTGATTTATTTTTTAAAAAAAATAAAAAATACTTATTTATTCCTTGACGTATTGCTTAATTAATAAAAAATTTATTTTATTTAATTACCTAAAATTATTTAAATTTAAAAAAAATTATTTAGTTACCTAGAATTTAATTTACGAAAATTTATTTTATTTAATAAAAATTATTTATTTAATTTTTTGAAAAATTTGTTTGATTTATTTTATTTTTATTTAATATAATAAGAGATTCCCAAAATCTAGATTCGTCTGGAGACACATAAAAGTAAGTATGGCTACAATATCCATTTTATTTAGTATTTGAATTATCGCGTTCGCGAGCCCACTCCAACAATGCATGTGAGAACCGACTAGAAAAGCCCCTAACGACCAGATTCTACAGAACAGTATCTCCCCAACCTAACAAAAACAATCGCAACTGTCACGATTAGACTCTAGGCCCATTTCTACTGACCCAGCTGCGGTTGTTCTACCTAAAAATAAATTACCATTAAACTAATGCCATAGTCGAAGAACGCTCCCGAACACCAGACTTCAAATCCTAAACTTCATGAAAACTGTCTATTGCAAGCTAAATGTAAGAGTGGAAAAATGTTGAAGTTGTGTGAGGTGAAGCCTCGATCCTGATAAAAAAAAATGATTGGTTCTCCTCTTCATTTCGTTAAAGAAGCTTCTGTGCAGGGAATGGTACTACTGGTTTGTACCTAAGTTCAGACCAGCAGTAGTCACTCCCTTATCACCAGAAAACTCCTTCTGAAATGAAGAGAAGAAACCAATGAACTTCGATCGCATGTCCATAATGGACAGAGGCGATCTAAGAACATAATTATGTTAAGGAGATAAGCCCCATGGATCCTTTGTTAGAGGTACCGCTGAGAGAAATTATCAATTACACACTTGTAATCATTACACAACAATAAAAAAAATTAACACCCAAAAAAAAATCAATTAATTCTAACAAACGCTCAACTGTAGTGGAATGTACAATATTTTCATCGCGAAATTAAAAATAGTTCGAATCTACCACAACCAAAACAGGATTTTCACCGATTATAACCATTAGTGGTAAAGAAATTAAAATCATGTATTTATTTCACGCAGGCCAAAATGCACCGTTAAAACGAGCATCAGATTCCAGATCTAATTTATTAATGTATAAATATTTAAATATGATCTACTATCCAATTCCTATCAATGTATAATATTTGCCAAAGCTACTCACAAAAAGTTCAAATGGCTAAATCGTTTCATCGGTTTGGTTTCTTAATTTCATCTCGTTGGTGCTATTGTAACATAACACTCCACACAAACCACTACATCCGCTTCCTATATACAAAAATATGTACAAATATGTACAATTATACAACAATTAACCTACTATATACACTATGTACAATGACAGTATAAAAAAACAGTCTCCGAAAAAAATTACTGCCCCAAAACGGTTTTTTTCCAAATTCAGAACAAAATACATTTCAAAGATGCACACAATTTCCCGGGGCCACTTGCGGTCCCAACCACCGTCGAGGGTTCTCTCCCCTGTGATTGGACTCAGAGATAGCGTTCTCTTCAGCCAATATCTCCGCATAAGCGTGCATGACTGACGAGAACTCTACCTCCTCGGCCAACCACGCTGCCTTCTGCTTCTTCCTCCTACTCTTTTTCTCCCTCCACCTTTTCCTATCCCTTTCTAGCCTCCTCAATCGATATCTCTCTCGCGCATCCATCACTTCATCCACACACTCATTCACTTCATCAACTACCACTTCTCCTACCAACTCATTCACTTCCTCATTTACAATCTCACAAATCAATTTATCCAGAACCTCATCATATTTTTCTTCATAAATATCATCCATTAATTCCAAAAATATTTTATGTTTTACTCCATCCAAAATCACATTTATCATTTCATCCACCACATTCCTCGCCTCAACCATTCTCTCTTTCCTCTCTTCATTCGCTCTCCCATCCACTTCATTCATCCAGGGCTCAAACCCACCTGGCCGACACCTCCTTAATAACCCCTGACCCCTCATAATTGTATACATTCTTAACAAAATTCAAAATATATAATACGAAATCCAATAACAAAGGTTATTGCAAATTTTATATAAAATATTCAACTTCCCAATGTATATAAAATATTTTTACAATAAAAAAACCAAAACCATAAACTGGTTTGTATTATACCGTAGTATTACGAACAAAAAATTAACACGTAAACCAACCTGGTCTACAACGCCCAGTTTATACAATAACTGGTTTATTAAAAAAAAATAAACAAAAATCCGTACGTCGTAAAACCAACACTGGTTTTTCCCCAAAAATTCATATAATAGTAATTAATTATATATTATTATTAATAATTGTATAATAATAATTAATTTCTTTCCTAAAAATAAAAAAAACCAATAACTGGTTATCCAAAAAGTGTTTGGTAAAAATATCTCTCGCTAAAATATATTTAAACCAATCTGGTAAATATGAAAAATTAACCGTTATTACGGTTTCTACTATCAAAACACGTTTTTGTTTTGCTACGCTGGCAACACCCACAAAACAAAAACCTAACGGGTCCCTGTTTCGGCGCCACGTATAACAATTACAACTATTTACACCTGAAAATTCGACGATATCACAATTAATTGCATTATAATTGCATCATCATCAAAAATAGTTGTAAAATATTTATTTATTTAATATTTAATATAGAAAAAAACCCAATACTGGTTTTACACAAAATATAAACGGTTACCTATAATAAATCCAAAACTGGTTTATCAAAAATCTATAAAACACAAAAACCAAAAAAACTGTTTTTTCCAAAAATTTCCATAATAATATTGCGCCAAAAATAAAAATATCTATTTTTGCGCCTAAAAAAATATGACTCATCAAAAAATATCACTAAACCCATATAAAAAATAACCACAAAAACCAAAGTCCCTGTTTCGGCGCCATGTATAAAAATTGGACCTTTGGTAACTAAATTAATTTACCCGGGATGCCGTTTATCCCCAAACGAAACTTAACTTTGGAAATCTCTTATAGCTGGAATTTATTTTTCCATCAAAAAAAAATTAATAAGTACAAAAATCTAACGAAAAGATAGTAATCATAATAATATAGATAATAAAAACCTTATTTTATATTCTGTTGTTGATGCTGTTTCCACCAGTTGCAATACCATGCTCCAAAGTTGTTGAATATATCGTTCTGAATGAGCAGAGATATTATTTCGGGTACCCAGTGAATTCCTTTAAGCCAATATTTGTTTAATTCCTGATTTGAAATATAGAATATCCATTTGGAACTACGCACCACTACTATTGTTGCTATTATTAATCAAAAACCTTGACATCTTTTTGATAATCCAGATTTGTATTATATATATCGAAAACAAAGAACATCTGGTGTCACAGGATGAAACATTTTCATTAATGTTAACTTCTTATAAAATGGACAATTACAAGTCACAATTGGCCATAATAAATTTTTTATTGTATTCTTATTAATGTTTACAACCATAACACAATAATAATTTCATTGTAAATTTGACTTATAATATTTTGTAATTGATGGACTTGTATTATTTCACATCACATTAATTAGCAATTAACTTAAAAAAAGCCCACATATATCTTAACACATTAATGAATCTATTTTTATGTAATGTTTTCACAAACTCAATTGAACATTTTATTTTAAGATTCAAAAACAGAATGACCCTATTTCTAAAACAAAATGTGTTTTTGTTGATTCTTTTTGACATCTTATCATGTCAAAATAGCTCGGGTAATACTAAAAAAAAAATTCAATAAAGATTAATAACGACATCTGTTTGTTAGAATTGGAAATAAAAATTTAGTACGTTCGTTGCTTTTTATGGTACAATTGAAATTTAACTAGCAGTTAAGTATTAGAAAATTTTAAATTATTGTTAATGTGAAAATGAATGGAAACTAATGAAATACATCTTTATTGAATTGAAAACGAAGATGAATTTGGTTTTATTATTGTTTCGTGATTATTGCGATCGTTACATACTTTATGATCAAATTTAGAGTTATGGTGAAGTACCAATTTATATTTGAATTTGCACGTATGTATATTACTCCATGCGTGATCGATAATTGTCTTGGACACATGAATTAGATTATTATGAGTTGTTGAAGCTGTCCTAGTGGCATGATTCTTATTAATGGTATTAAATAATTTAATATTGTGAGCAGTCAGTAAGTTCATATAATTTTTACATTTCCTATCCTTCCTAAGTAGGTCAATGTTAACGTCTCCCAGGAAAATTAAGTTAGTATGTTTATCAGCTAGGTATTCGAGGTATTCCAAGTAGTCATTCGCGTTTTCATCGGGTGCTTTGTACATGGTAAAAACTTTCATATTAGAGTTCAATCCTACAATTTCAACAATTATAGAGTTATATTTGGGACAATTTAATGTAATGGAGAAATCCAACCCAGATTTTATTAGTATAGCCGTTCCTCCTCCCCGCCCATTAAGTCTACAATTGTGAATTGCTTCATAACCGTTAATATTGTAGTAAATTGACTCTTCGTCATATATCCATGTTTCGTTTAAGATCACTATATCAGGAAACTGCTTACCGGCTATCAGCAGTTCAATCTCGTCCATTTTATCCCTCATACTGCGTACGTTAGCATATATAATGTTAAGCCTTTTATTTTTTATTGTCATTGGTGTGTCAGCCATGAAGGTGTCTTTTAAATTTTTCTATAGTTACCCTATTGGTAGTGGACATATCAGACTTAAAATCTTGGAAAGGAATGAGATTATACGAAATCATATATGTAATTAAGGTCAATCTCCAGTACTTTTTGAAGTTACTTTGGACCCACCTCCCACTCGTGAAATCCATATTAATATGAGTATGAGAAACACAGAATTTTGAGTGAATTAGTTTTACGAAACTTGAATTAATGTCTGATTGGTTTATTTTTGATAATATCCTTTTTTCATAGGTCTGCATTGTTAGTAATATCGCAATATATCGGCTAATAGTTGCTACTTTTTTATCAGTACGTTGTTTAACCAAAGACAAATGTGACTTATTAATAGAATCTAATGATTCCAAGTAAATTGATTCCAAGTATACCGCACCGCTTACACACTCAAAAAATAGCCAGCCATCATACATACAGAAGTGAAGACTAAAGCAGGCAGATGAGTAACTGGATATTTTAATATTGGATTTTAAGATTTTGAATTTTAAGATTTTCTTTGGCAGCACTAGCTTGACTAATGTTCTGATGTAGCTACTGTATAAACCAATAAACAATTGTTTTCATTCATTATATTCAAGTATTTTCCACAGTTATGAACTAGATTAACCATGTAATATTTCCTATATTCACCACTTAAAATGACTGGGTAGCTGACGACAGAGCATATGAGAGGTTTAAGATTAAGTCTCAACCCAATAACAGTAAGAGAGAGCGAAATCAAAGCTTCGCCCAGTAATTGGAACGACAGGAGAAAGATACTCCCCGTATGAAAAGTTATCTTTATTTTGAAATTAACTCTCACAATAGAGAATTCTACAATACATGATAAAGCTTCATCTTGTGTTATGATAGTTCCAATGTATATACGAGAATTTATACGAGAATTTATTGTCTTTACATTACAAATAGTTTCAAATTCAAATCCATTCATTTTTTGAAAGATTGTAGGCAAGATATTTAGTTTGCAGTAGGCATTGTTAAATACATTAGCGAACTCGTCATAATAATTTTGGCTTATTTGAGGTTTGTATGAAGTATATTTCCCGCTTGAGAAACATATATTGTTTCTCTTAAATACAGCAGATACAAGAAACAATGGAGCGCAGACAGAGAAATAAATAAGAGTTTTAAATCTAATATCACAAAAAAGGACAAAAAAATTATTTATATTAGTTGAATTATTCATCATTATATGTTATTCTTTCTTTTATCGCTCGAAGAGCTCTTGTAAAAATGGGACAATTAATATCAGATGCTGCATGCATCGTTAGTGGTCTCGAGTTTCTCACGCAATTTATACATTTTAACAACTCACTACTGCAATCTATTGTGGAATGGTTACCTGAACATTTAGCACAGAAAAAACTTTATTGCACCCACCCATTTTATGATTAAACAATTGGCACTTATAACACCTCCTTATATTAAGATATTCTTTCACGTAGTATGTGTTCCATCCTATGTTGACATATCGATCTACCATCTTCTTGAATGTAGCGGCGTTTGTTTCCACGATCATCATCCATTTCCCCTTAATTTCCTTCGTATATACAATCTTTATATCAATAGAGTCGTCCATGAATGAGTTTAGACTAACCAATTCTTCTTTTAATTGTACATCATTATAGACAGCTTCCAATCCCTTGATGATCACAGCTGGACTTTTCTTTGCTGTTAAAGAGGCCGTATAATCTTTGCTTAAAGCTGCCTTAGTAGCTTGCTCTAATTCTCTACTGCACCGATCACTACTCGTTTTCATTAATATTCCGCCATCCTTTATCATTTTAACTGCTGTTATTGGTATCTTTAATTCAGATGGATTAATGTTATTTTTAATCGCCGTTTTTGTTATATCACATGATTGCATTACTTTTGGCTTAACAACTACTCCTACTGAACTATTTTCCCCCATTTTATCTGTATCACGTGGTTGATGGTTCTTAAGAATTTCTGCATATGATGTTTTTTGATGAATTTCGTTATTTTCTTTCAACTCAATTTGTAGATTAACTAATGTATTCCGTATTTCGTTAATTTTAGTGTTTAAATTTTCAGCTATTTTATTGTTAATGGTGTTATTAAACTTATTCTTAACCATGTTTCTGAATATTTCCCTGTCAACGTCACATAACCACAAAACACAATCATCACTAATTTCTTTCAGCTTTTTATATTTTTTATCATCCCAGCCACAACAAGTCGTATGAAACCACTTGTCACAAAAACCATCACATTGAATTGCTTTCTGCGTATTTTTAACAATTTTATTGCATTTTAAGCAAAGAACATTTTCACCATCGTCATCACTCCCCGCCATCTTGAATATCTATGGTTATCTATGATTATCATTCTCATCAGGGCTAGCTGACTAGATAAACTACCAAAAAATGTCAACGCTTATATAAACCAAAAATTAGTCTTCATCTCTCGCGAAGTATAAAAAAAACAAACAATTTACATAAACATTTATTTAATAGATTCAGGTTTAGTCAATTAGTTTCTCTAGTGATCACTGTTTTGTTATACTCTTGACATACTAGTATTGAATAACAAGCTCGTATCGGCGAGAAGAAGATGACTAGTCTTCACTTGTGTCTATTGACACATAATCAACAATTAATCCAGTAAATTATTTGTGATATAACATCACTCCGATGGAAAATCTCCCATCAAGAATAAAAGAACTGAATCTAAAAAATTATGGTGCAAATTATGAAATTTTTTGCAATCCATACAATTTTCGACCGATCTAATTTCGAACCAATGAGAAAATTTTAAGCTTTAAAAAAGTTTATCATTCTCATCAGGGCTAGCCGACTAGATAAACTACTAAAAAATGTCAACGCTTATATAAACCAAAAAAAAGTCTACATCTCTAGCGAAGTATAAAAAAAACAAATTACATAAACATGTATTTAATAGATTCAGGTTTAGTCAATTAGTTTCTCTAGTGATCACTGTTTCTTTATACTCTACTTTGTTATACGAACTTGTTATTCAATACTAGTATGTCTAGAGTATAACAAAACAGTGATCATTAGAGAAACTAATTGACTAAACCTGAATCTATTAAATATATGTTTACGTAAATTGTTTTTTTTTTATACTTCGCTAGAGATGTAGACTAATTTTGGGTTTATATAAGCGTTGACATTTTTTGGTAGTTTATCTAGTCGGCTAGCCCTGATGAGAATGATAAACTTTTTTAAAGTTTAAAATTTTCTCATTGGTTCGAAACTAGATCGGTCGAAAATTGTATGGATTGCAAAAAATTTCATAATTTGCTCCATAATTTTTTAGATTCTGTTCTTATATTCTTGATGGGACATTTTCCATCGGAGTGATGTTATATCACAAATAATTTACTGAATTTATTTTTGATATTAGTTACTTTCCAATCGAGTGAATTACTGAATCGCTAAAACTGAATTTTATTCCGGAATTTACATGTTTCAATGGTAATATTCAGTTTACACTGAACGTAAACTGAGCTACTACAGAACTGAATCGAATTGAATAAAGTGAAGGAAAAAACAGGTTCATCAGTTCAACATATCCATATTTTTTTATTTACGGTTTGTGGCCAAACGTTAAAAATAATAAAAAATTAAATCGGTACATATTTGTTTGTGTCTAAATTTTCGATTTTGGTTATGTATTTTTTAAGTGTCAAAAAGTTGCTGTTTCTGTTGTTTTGGCTCTATTTTTGACGATTTACTGAATATTAGACAAATTGGCTACAATCAATTCCTTCAGCAATTCACTCGATTGGAAAGCGGCTTATGTGTCAATAGACAAAAGTGAAGACTAGTCATCTTCTTCTCGCCGATACGAGCTTGTTATTCAATACTAGCTGTGTTTTTTGTAATTCTATATAGAACAGAATTAAAATTTTCAATACGATTTGACAACTAATTAATTCTGTAATAATTCTACAGAAAGATTTAGCTGTCAAATCGTATTGAAAATCTTAATTCTGTTCTATATAGAATTACAAAAAAACACAGCTACTAGGTAGTATGTCTAGAGTATAACAAAACAGTGATCACTAGAGAAACTAATTGACTAAACCTGAATCTCTTAAATATATGTTTGTAAATTGTTTGTTTTTTATACTTCGCTAGAGATATAGACTAATTTTTGGTTTATATAAGCGTTGACATTTTTTTTGAAGTTTATCTAGTCGGCTAGCCCTGATGAGCATGATAAACTTTTTTAAAGCTTAAAATTTTCTCATTGGTTCGAAACTAGATCGGTCGAAAATTGTATGGATTGCAAAAAATTTCATAATTTGCACCATAATTTTTTAGATTCTGTTCTTATATTCTTGATGGGACATTTTCCATCGGAGTGATGTTATATCACAAATAATTTACTGAATTAATTGTTGATTATGTGTCAATAGACACAAGTGAAGACTAGGTAGTCATCTTCTTGCCCTGTGTGAAATCAAAAAGGCAGTTTGCAAGTAAAATACAAGTTATTAGTGTAAAATAACAATAATAAAGTGTAAAACAATAATAAAAAAAGTTCAGAGACAATATTATATAAAATTTTTGAAGAAATGGAGGTTGATTTAATTTCCATATTTTAATGCGATTTCAATTATTTCACTATCCCAAATGCATAAAAAACTTAAGAACACAACACAATTGTCAATTAACAATTTAATTAATTATTGTTTTCAAAAATTCACTTTTAAAACACTTTTAATAACAATCAAAATAACCAAATTTGCAAGGGAAATCAATAAATTTTGATGATTTTACATGCACAAATTAAAACAGCTGGTTTGAGCTGTCAAAATATTTTCGGGAAACAGCTGCTGCATTAGCTATTTTAAAATGTTTGAATAACTTTTTATATCACTTTCTACTAATAGCGTTTTCGATTCTACAAAAAAAAATGTGACTTTTTTCAGGTCACATTTTTTCTGTTCGATTTTCGAAAAAATATTGACCTGAAAAAATTTTCGTTTTCTTTTATCGATTTGGATGCAAGTTTCAAACTTTTGGAGGGCAATATTTTTGCATTTTTTGACTTTTTCTCAGGAGACGGTGCAAAAATGTTGCCTTGTATAATATATTAATATAGTATAAAAAATAAGAAAAAACATATTTTTAATGATGAATAGTTTGACAATAACATTAAAAAATTGATTTCCTTTATTTTGTTAAGCAAATTCAACAGATCTAAAAAATGTGAATTTTTTCTGTTCGATTCTCAAGTATTTTAAGGGCAAACCTGAAAATAACTGTCGTTTGCTTGTAATTTGCGATTTTTTTAAGATTGCTCAAGCCGTATCTGTATTTTCCTGCTGGATTGGAGTGGATACTTGCTGTATAAAGACTTTCGAAGTGGCCTTATGGTGCTATTACACACAAATAGAATCAGTTGCTAGCATCAACTTTTCATCTGAAAAGTTTATGATAGAAATTATTGTTTTTGACTGTAGATGGCGAAAAGTTCAAAAACTGCAAGAAAAGAGTAATCATTTTACGAAGTAATAATAATTTTTAAGCAACAATTTTTAAAAAAATAGTAACTATTTAGTGTTAATTAAATTACTTATTTAGTGTTAGTAACTATTTAGTTAAATTATATGATCCATTATATTTAAATTATTGGTATGTAAATTGTAAATAATTTGAAAATATATATTTAATCATTTTATACCTAATATAATATAATTTTTATTATGATTTTAATACGAAAATCAATTAATGTGATAATCGGTTCTAAACCGGTTGAATTTGAAGATGAAATCATCTGGTGACTTTAATGCTCAAATCGGTAGGATTGCAGAACTTAAAACACATATCGGCCCCAACAGCTTGCATCATACCAGCAACAATAATGGTTTTTGCGCAGACGAGCTGGCTATGATGATCTAGTAATTCCCAGCACTTTCTTCCCTCACAAGAGAATTCACAAGGCAACGTGGAAATCAAATGACGGAAGAACGGAAAATCAAATCGATCACGTCATGATCTCTAAGAGACACTCTACAAGTATAACTGACGTTCGATCATACAGAGGTGCTGATATGGACACCGATCATATGCTTGTCATCTTTAAGTACAAGTGCAAATTATCATCTACATTTAACAGACAAGCAAAAAAGACAGTGCGCTGGAATGTCGAAGCATTTAAACATCCAGAAACGCTGAATAGATATCAAGAAATAATAACACAAAACATAGAAGAGCATGACATCTCTTCTGAGATGCCATTAAACATACAAGAAGAATGGCAAACGCTTCAATCAACCATTATAGCCGCAGCACAAACTACAATCGGAAAACGACCACCGAAATCAAACAACGAATGGTTTGACGACGAGTGCCGCCAATCCGTTGAACATAAACAAAAACTGCGAGAAAAATGGTTAACAAGGAACACCCAAAGCTCCCAAGCTGATTATCTATGCGCCAGGAAAGCCTCAGCAAAACTTCTACGTAAAAAGAAACGAGAACACATGAAGAGCTGCATCGAAAACATCAACCAACATGCGGCCAACGGAAATTCAAAAGAGCGATTTGCCAATGCACGGAATCTGACAAAAGATTTCCACCTAAGATCTGCGGCCATCAAAAATGAAAATAATGAACTTACAACAAGTGAACGTGATGTGCTGGCAGTGTGGCGATCCCACTTTCAAGACCTACTGAATAGGACGAATTAAGTTCATCCTATTCGAGCAATTGCTCCATCAACTGAGGAGATTTTTGTCCCTTACCCAGCAATAGAAGAACTGGAAGCTGCCATTAAAAAACTGAAAAATGGCAAGCAAATGATAGCATCATCCGCGACAACCTCTGGTCTGCACTCATATGCCTTGGTATCCCAGAGAAACTTGTTTCTCTGTGCAAACTCACAACATCGGGATCAAATTGTAGAATAGTAATCGAAGGGTCAGTTTCTGATCCTTTCGATATAACATCAGGTGTTCAACAAGGTGATGCACTCGCAGCCGTACTATTTAATTTGGCGCTGGAGTACGCGATAAGAAAAAGCTGAATTGAGACACAAAACTGCATATACAACAAATCTAGTCAAGTTCTTGGCTACGCAGATGATATTGTGCTTCTCGGACGTAGAACAAGTGATATTAAGGATAGTCTCTCTCAGCTTGAAAGAAATGCCAAACGGCTTGGATTATGCATCAACACCGGCAAAACTAAAGTGTTAACAACATCCAAAAACATACCTCCTGGAAATCTGGATACTGGCGACTATGAAGTGGAACGCGTGGAAAACTTCAAATACCTCGAGTCTGTAATAACATCGTCAAATAACATGCAGGCAGATATCAAATCCCGTGTCTCTGCCGCATACTCAAAACTTTTGCGATCAAAACATCTAAACATCGTTGTGTGTTAGCAAAAATTATAAATATCTATTAACGTTGTGTTTGTGTGTTAGCAAAAATTATAAAAATCTATTAACGTTGTGTGTTAGCAAAAATTATAAAAATCTATTAACGTTATGTGTTAGCAACAATTATAAAAATCTATTAACGTTATGTGTTAGCAAAATTTATAAAAATCGGGTAAATAAACTATTGAAAATAATTCTTATTTATTCGCATGTCCAATGTTTTAGTATAATTCGATGTTAGTGAATATTGTAAAATTAGAATAAAAAATCTGTTAAATAAAACAATAAAAAAATCATAAACATATATTTTGGGAGAAATTCTGTGATAATTTTTTTTAAAAAAGACTTAGTCAATCAAAATCGTAATTGTGCGAAGTTAAAATAATGATTTGGTGATAACGAGTGTCTAAAAGGGAGACGATCATCCAAAAACCAACCTATAAAACACAAAAAATTTACAAACAATCCGCATTGAACAATTTATCACGTGCCACAGTTGCGCATGGTGTGCTGAATACGGCAGTACATTTCCGTACCGAACATTTTATATTTGGAATTCGGTGTGATCCATAAAAGATATTTCCGGAAGAACAACCACCTCTAAGGCTGAATAGGAGATTTTCTAAACATCTACAAGTATTGCCGGCGTAATTTTACCAAACCCTATACTGGATGAGGATGTGTGAGTAAAGGGGCTCTTTGAGGCGGGATCTGGACTAGCTATGGGGTGAGTCATATTTTAACTTTATTCTAGGTGTGGGTGTGAATGATTATGGATGTGTATGTGGGGGTATGAGTGTGAGTATATGGTCGTGTGGGTGGGGTACGTATGAGAGAGTAGCTTGGTTGCATGCGTGTGTGTCTGCCAGGATCCAGTTGGAGCCAAATAAGTGAGAATTTTACCTATATATTGCGAAACTTGTTGATAAAAACTTATAAATAAATAAAATTAAAAATGAATGGCGTATTATTATTTACTCAACCAATTGTTGTAGTTTATCGTAAATTTGATGATGGTATGAAGGACAAAAATTCGAGAATTAGCAGTCACGAATAGACTAATAAAAGAAGGTATTGCGAATAAAAAAGATCGTTATTCTATTGTTATTCTACCAATGTTTAGACCAATTATTGCATCTCAACGGATAATATTTTGGTCAACTCGATAATTCTTATACTACATTATAATGTAAAAGTGAATTCAATATTATTTTTGAAGAATTTCTTTTAAATTGCTTTTATTAAGTTTGGAACAAAATTTAGTATCAATGTTACAACGGCATTTCGGGTTATGCATCTCGGTTGCTAAACAGATGTGTGGTTCGGATGTGATTTTATAAATAAAAAAACAGCTTCCCAAAAACGTGAAGATATAGTGACGTCATCAATTGATTCACGGATTGGGTTATACAAGTATGATCAGTCTATACTGGTAGAAGCAGTTGAACAACTCTTACTAAATTCTGAAGTACAAACTGGCGCTTATGGGCATGAACGTGTGCATGGGTGGGTGTGTAGGTGTGTGAGTGTGTGTGAGTGAGTGGATGAAGTGTGAGAGCGTGTGTGTGTGAGTGTGTTGGAATTATGGGAGTAGACGTGGTGATCGCGGTTCTTTTCGTATACGGGGGTCGCCAGAGTCTACTTATTTTCACTTGCTTTTTAGATTAATCCGTTTTTATGAGATACGCGTACAATACCGTTACTTGAACTGGAGCAGCAGGTAATGTCTACTCGTCCCCACAGACTGAAGCTAGCTTAGGGCTTAATGAATCTCATCTAGGTGCGCGGCCTGCTATGCCACTTCGTTGATCATACAACGAAGCAGCGCTTCATTACAACTCTGGGGTTCCATTGCATTATATACCAGCAGATTTTATGTGCAAAGGCGAGTTTTATATCACCGGTAGATATTATGAACCTTGTCACAAAAATAGTCATATCTTCTCGGGTTTTAAATGAACGAAATTTTTTTAAATTGTTAAATGAGGTAAACTCAGTGTACAGTGACTCATGCACAACAATGTCTCATGGTCAAGCCGTGGCCAAGTTTGACAAAGATTTGGAGAGTGTTTAGACGAAGTTAGACTTTTTTTGGATAAAAAGAAAATTATTGAAAAATAAAGTCAATTAATGGACGTCGGCTTTGAAGTTAATGCTCTTTTGTGGCTAGTGTGTACATTTAAATAAATTAACTGTTGAACTGCAACATAATAACAAAACTGTCATTGTTATGTTAATTTAATCCCAGCGTTCGAAACCAAAATAAAAAGTTTTAATAGCGACCTTAGCGTAGAATCCCATGAAAATCCGAGTCAAGTTAAATTAACACAGCAGTTTTCCGCAATTACTCAGTCAGTTATTGAGAAATTTTCCTCAAGATTTACATAATTCAAGCAATTTGTAGAAACCTCATAATTTATTTTAAATCCAGATACAACTGAACATCACAAGATTTTTTTTTCAAAGGTAGGCATGTTTAGTGTTAATTATAATATATTACAATACAAATTAACGTCTCTGAATATGTTCAAATAAATTAAGTTTCTTTGTGAAATTTACTAACGTTAACTTTAAAATTTTGAGAATTAAAACTATCGGGGAAAATCCAAGAAGGTAAGGCATTCCAGAGGGGAGGGACTCTGTTGCAAAAATCGCGATGAAAGGCGACAGTTTTATAAACTTTTTGTTTGAATCGTATATGGATAGACATCAACAATGCTTTGGTGAAACACGATAGGTTTGCTTGTTCAGGTAAAATTGATTTTATTTCTGCGGCAGTTCGTTCATCAATAATGTATTTTTAGAAAATTGTTTGATCAGCAACATTTCGACTGTGCTGCAAGGAAACAAGTGTTCGTTAGTAAGAATCGATTTGCCAATCAGTTTAACAGCTCTACGCTGAACAGAATCAAGACACTTTAAACTACTAAATTTGCTCCACCCCATATGTGAGAACAATATTTCATCCAGGGACGAATAAATGATTTGTATATTAAAAGAAGTTGTTCGCTATTAAACCCTTACGCCATCTGCCCAAAAAAACTAATTTTTTAACAGTGTTCTTAGCTAGGCTAAAAGTATAAGGATTACAATTCACATTCCTTTCAACTTCTACTCGTAGAAGTCTTAGATTCTTTCTCCACAACAATCTTAAGAGTCAATCTTTAGTGGAAACCGATTAGGTGTGGATAATCTAGAAAAATGGCAAACCTGTGTTTTGCTCGTATTAAATTCAACATTGGTAAAGAAATGATGATTGCCGTGAAATTGACATTTAAGGAATTTATCAAATTCGATCTACAGTTATTAAGCGCAGAAGGTGAATCTAGATTTGATATTTCATGTGACTCATGGCGTGTGCTATCATTAGCAAAGCTGTGGATTAACAGTTAAATCTAAAAAATCATTTATATAAATAAGGAAGAAAATTGGCGACAAAGCGGATCCTTAAGGAACTCCTGCATTAGTTGAAAAGACACCAAATGAGACACCATCAACATTAACATGGATATTCTTAATTTGAAAATTCTTAATATTCTTAATTTGCATAATTGATTAATTTTCAATCGAGTTCAATATGGGCCACAATACTTGCTTTTGTGCAAGATATGTTTGCTTGTTCAGGTAAAATTGATTTTATCTTTATACGGAAGTTCGTTCATCCATAATCTATTCGTAGAAAATTGTCAGAACAGCAACACTTCGTCTGTGCTGCAAGGAATCAAACTCATAATTTAAGAGCCGAGTTGCCAATCAGTTTAACAGCTCTACGCCGAACAGAATCAAGACACTTCAAAATGGAAACAATTCTATAAACAAAAGTTTATAGATTTGATTTGGTAAACCTGGAGAAGCATCCTCGATAGTTTTAACTGTTTAAAGACACTAGCGATGGTTATATTGTCAATTTTTTCATCCACATATGTGTGGGAGTCATTATTCTCGGAAATGAATTTACAAAGGATAGTTTTCGACATTCATTCTGTTAAAAACGACGAATTACGAACCCTACAATAAATATTTGTCTTCCAATACAGCGACAAAAATCGCATTTATTAACTTAAACTTAATACTTATATTTCGATTTAATCTTTAAGAATTTTATTGCAGATTTTAATTTTTGTTAATAGAATTCTGCAATCGTTTGTTTTTATTTTATTTGTAATAATTGTATTTTTTAATATTACAAATAGCTTGGCACGTGATCAATTTTATAAAAATGGATAGTATTTTTTTGGCACGCGTACTGAAAAGGTTCGCCACCCCTGTACTAAATTATTATTCTTTGTTAGCTAAATTTTTGGTCTGTGAACTACTATCGATAGTGTTTTGTTTGTTGAAAATTAGTGTAAATAAGAGATTCTCCATGTCAGATTCACGTATATATTTTTATAAAAGTCCAATCCTCCACATAACTTAGAGTTGTTTTTCATCATTACACAAATATATAGAAACATCTATATATCTGTTAATTAAAGAATCCAGTCTGTTCTTAAGTTTTCCACTGCTTGTCTGTTTCATAAGGTGCGTTCGATTTGACTGAAACGACTGAGAAAACAACAACAATTGCATTGAATTTCTCAGTTGCTTCAATTGCCTCAGTCAAATCGAACACGGCTATAAAGTTCTGTAATGTTTAGGTTCATAACGTAATTTTTTTTAGCAATTTTTAGTGTTCTTTTATGTGTAGTCGATATATAGCTCTTGTTTTATGGAGAGTAATTCACTTTTTATTTATATTTGATCACTATCTATTTTACGGCTATTGCCATGGGCAAAGACTCAAAGACTCATGTATAGAATTTCTCAAAGCACCAGCTGTAGCTCCAAGGTGTGCATTTTAAGTTTTGTGGTTGCCGATGATTTTGATGTATTGTGAATGTTAATACCAAAGCTCAGACATCTGCGAGATTTTCAGACAAATCTCGAAAGGAGCACATTGACTTACATGCCAATGACTTCTGCAGAATCTGCTAAAACGAGTTGTATGAAAACATTTTAGCATCACGATAGCTTAGTCCAATCCAGGAATCTTCAAAACTTCAAGTGCCTGACTAGACGATCAGTGATATCATAACAAACTTGATAGGTCTAAGGGTATCAGATAAATGCCAAGTGTACATTAAGCCATGCCATAATTAAATATCTTCTGGACTTATTCTCCCTCATATTGCATGACTTGACCTCACAGTTTTATATGTATTTTTATCAATTATATTAACTAAAAAACGCACTAATTATAAACAAATGATTGCTTAAATACATGTTTTTTTTTTGTTGTTTTATTAATTTAATTTTTTTTCATAACAAACCATGCGTTCGCAAATAATCGTTTTTGTTTGCGCGCGCACCTGAAATAACACTTTTTCGTGCTTTTATTTTCAACAATTTGTTACATTCGTTGTTGAAAAGTGATACTTAGAAAATGTATAGTAAATCGAAGAATATACATTTAAAGAAAAGCCGGGGTGGAAAATAGTTGGGTGTAGAATATTGTATATAGTGTTCAGAAACTTTTTTCCTTTTTTTCGTTTATTTTTTTTTTGTTTCGTGATGGCGCCGTGAACCATATATCCATACATTATTTGTGTGGATTCGATTTTCTTTCTTCTCAACTTTTCTTTTTTATCTTAAACAGCTGTGCTCGGGATAAAATCATACACGGAATCGAGCAACAAAAAAAAAAAAACAATGAAAAAAGTTGAAGGGTGCGACAAGTGATTAATAAATTTTTTTTGTTTTAGTTTTAAAATTGAAATTAATAATTAAAAATAAACAAATTTTTTTTATTTGTTATATTTATTTAATTTTAATTTATTTTATTTCTAAGTGAATGTGAATGTGCAATAATAATACACCGTAATTTAATATAACTTTCTTTTTATTTATTTTATATAGAAAAGAAAAAAAGTTTTAGTTAAAAAAAAAATTAAATAAATTTTGTCGCTCAACAAAATTAATTAAATTATTTATAGAAAATATAAATGAAAAATCAAGTTGTTGTTTTTGTGAATAAATATTTCGTAATAGATACATAAAATTTCTCCCGTACAGCCAATTTTTTTATTTGTATTTTGTAATAGTTTTGTAATAAAAAGATTAAATTTTTTTTTTAAAAAAAAATAATTATTCAATATCACATTTAAATAAACAAAAAAAAAACAAAAGTGAAATCTTTTTTCTTTTTGCAGATCTACTTTGCAAATTATATGATTTTTTGTTGTTATTTATGTTTATCTTTTTACTATAATTAATAAAATGTTGATAATTGGGAAATTAAAATAAAATAAATTAATTTAAACAAAAAAAAAATGTGCAGTGCAGCCGCGACTCAGACAACATCAACTATGACATCTAATATAACAGAAATTCTCTCACCTACAACGATAACACAAAGGGCAAATACAGGAACAGGGAATAGAATGAGACGAAATCAATCAACTTTAAGTGATGATGAACTGGAATCATCATCCGTAACGGTATGTTTTAATTGTTAAATTTTATTGTTTTAAACAGTGATTTTCATATTCAAATTATTTGATTTTAAAAGAACTTGTTACCGTATTTTCATGATTCGAGAGTGACAATTGATGGTTGCTTAAAATAAACTAAATTACCAATCAGTAGTAACAGTAGTGATTGCAATATTATTGGGCGTATCGTATCGAAAGCTTGACAGGTAAACAGCTATATACCGTCAAGCAAACTGTCAACTTCAGATCGGCTGTCAGGTCATCTGACAGGTCACATGGCAGGTAATCTGACAGGAGAAAATTCAAGTCATCTGACTGTTTTTTAATCATTATTTGTAATACAACATTTTCTTTTGTTGCCGTTATTATAGATTTCTTGACCTGTTATTCGTATTGAAAAATTAATGCAGTGGGAAATTTTTGTTTTTATTGAAGCAAATTGGATTGTTTTGGAATATGAGATAATTTTATTCCAGTTAGTAGAGGTTAAGGTGATTTTAAAATCAAGAGTGACAATAGCAAAGTGCTATTTCTTATCCTCTAGAGTCTAGACACCTTCCAACCGCAAACACTTTCTGCATTTACGATAAACTGCCATTCAACCTAAAATTCTGAATACTGGCAGTATTCGAGGTAAAGAGTAGTCATCATGCTGTGAAAAGACACCAGACGCTATTCTAGTCATTAAATCTGGACACACAAGCGCATTGTCCTTTGCTGACACGCGTTGTCCTGTGTTGTATACCTCACATCTTAGAAGCTTGAACGACGGGTTTTTGCGATATGCAATTACCTTTCGCAGTTCATTAAGTTTTGTCTTGAACTTAATACGAAACTGATCATAAAGATGTGAAATTCACATCCATTTTGGAGACTTCCACGGTATTTACCATGGGGTCAAGCATTTTCAAATTTCGGTCTTTTCTCTTCCATCCTTTTTCTTAGGCTTGTCACGTAACACGACAAAGTGAAATCTAACCGGCGTCTGCATCACATAAAATTGTGCTCAATGATCACGGTCAACCAAACCTCGACCAATTCAAAAATCAACCCACCCACAGATATACACTTCTGTCAATGATTTAGCTTTAGGGCTGGTAAAAACGGGTGTCGAGTAGCCTAAACTCACAGAACATTGGTTCGATGCTGGCCAATTAAAACTGTATTTTGGTGAAGCTATAATAGTAAGCATCAATCCTCCAATTTTCTTTGAAACCGAAAGTTCACCAATATTGTTAATAAATTGTAGAGCACTATAGGGTCACCTGAGGTCACCGCTTATCGGCTAAAGATCGGCTTTTGAGCAAATAAAAAATTTAATTAATAAAAAAAAGTTTTGTCACATACAAGGTTGATTTTGTCAAGGAACATCTCCTTATTAAATTTAATTTTTGCGTCCTCAGTTTTTTGCATATTACAGTAAAGATGTTTTTTATTCTATTACCACCCCGTTTACTTCGACCGTAATCAGGAAAAAAAAATTGACAAAATAGAAAACCTAGTTCTAGGAGAGGAATGCGGCTCAGAAATTTATAATTTGATGTTTAGAATTACGTCGTAATTTGGCGTTTACTTTTTAAGTTTTTGACATGCATACTATCAAAAATATACTAGAGAGACCTTGTTGTTATCATTTGGCGGGTGAACTGCTATCAGCTCCCTCCTCAACAACCGAGCAATATACGCACTTGACCGACTTTTTTTTATTCAAATACAAAAATTAAATCAAATAAAACTTGACTCACTAACACATATTATAATAGTAATAATGTTAATTTTTATTATTATTCCAATTAAGATAAATAATAATTAAAATTAAATTATTTGTTATGGTCACTTAACTTAATTTAATACACAAAAAAAATTGCACGTTCTGCTTTGTACATAAATATTAAATGTGTAATAATATTTGTATAATTTTTTACCTAATGACTTACTTATACATATAGTCAACAAAACAAAACAATAAACAATGACTTTATGCTTATTTGACAAAATTTCTATGTTTTTCTTCCTGCTTTTCTTGTATACCAAAGATGTTTATGCTTTTCTGTTAACTGATGATTACACAGTTTCTGTTTTTGTAATCAAATTACAAGGTTTGTAAAGTCTATCTACAATCGATTTAAATTTCCCCTACAAATTTCGTTAAATATTAACAATAAACGACATTGAATTAAAATAGGAGATTCACCCAATAATTAATTCACTTGCCTTATCATGACCGATTAATCTCAAACGTCTGTAAAGTTTTTGCTCATTAAATTAATTATTCCACTCACCTTAACAATTTCAAATAATTTTAACAAACTAATTTCAGTGATTCCAACAAACAAAAATAATTTGACTATATTTGAATTTTTGTTACTGATACTTTATTCGATTCATATTAAGTTGTGGTCAATAAATATAATCCATTGAATGAAATGCATGCGATATTGTCGTTACTCGTTCTAAAGAAATAAAAAATAATCGTAACCTGAGTAATTAAACATGTGTAGAGTGTTTTTGTAGGGTAATTCATTGTGTCACCCTAATCTAATATTTGATAATAAAACAGGATTGGTTTTAGTAGAACGTGGAACAGAAATAAAAAGATAGACTACTATACTATTACAACCATAATCTTTAAAATTGTTGCGGATCTGCCAATACGTTTGGAATCAATTAAATCACGCATTACTACCAAACTACACAGCTTGAAAATAAATTTCAAAATAAACTCAGTGTCGTCATTTATAGTTAAATGTCACGAGATACTTTACATATATCAAAGATTAATAATTCGATGACATAGATAATATTAAAGATGCAATTTAATTTTACGTTTTAAACTATTATTTTTATTTACTATATGTACATACTTTGTAGTATGTCAGCACGCTTTTGTGTTCGTTTAGGGTTAGTCTATATTTATTGGTGTACAATAAAACTAAAGGTCAACTACTAATTGTGGTAATTAATATACATTATACAAAAGAAATTAGAAAATTATTCAAGTTATTTGTTGAAGTAATATGAGTGCTATTTCTGGTTATTTGATTGGTCGAGCTATTGATACAATCGTCTACACTCTACGTCATAATGAGCCCTTAATCAAATCTAACATAGCGCTCTGATTTTAAATGTGATTAAATTAAATAATTAATATTCATATGATGATATTTATAGCATTACTCATCAGTTTGAGTCAGCTTATAGAATATAATTTTTAACACCATAAAGTTTAAGCAATAATATTAGCAAGGAAACTTGAATTTGACAATCGAACAATGACTCCACTGTTGTTGATTTTATGTTTGATCCAAAACTGGATATTTTTTATTTAAAGTCTCATAAAACCAAGTAGTCGGAGTATAAATAGTATATTGCACAGCAAACGCATAATGATAAAACCAATATCGCACCAATATCGCACGCGCATACAGAACGTAAAGTACGAGAGTAGGTTATATTTATTTAATTTGCGTAGACATGCCATATTCCTTATTTTAAAAACACTTGATTAAAACACTTTGAGAATGAACTAAAACATAAAAAAATAAGAAGAGGGTAAAATATCAAGACTTTGAGATATCAAGACATCTGTCTGTGTTAAGGATTTTTATATAGTTTTCAGCAAAACACTTTTACGAGGACATTGTTTTTAGTTTTTGGCCAGCGATTTATAATAAACATCAAATTCTATAAAAAAAAGTACAATTTTATCTCTTTGTAGTTTATTACAAAACTAACATGAAACACAAATACGTTGCAGGAAAATTATAACAGATCATAAATTAACATAATTTAGTGAAAAGATGATACACTAGCAAACTAGTACTCAAAAACCTCTTCTTTTGGCGTTCACCAATTTCAACTTTTCAAAAACAAACCACCTATTATCTACCAATTTCATGTTCAATTACATTTCATGTTATACAAATAATTAATTCAATTTTATTCAAAACAAAAGGGTCTGTTGAATTGATTTCAAAAAATGATAATCCAAAATTCCAAAAATATTCACAAAATCAAAAATTCAAATATTCTTCAAAATTCCAAAAATAATTTAAAAATTATAATAAAATAAAAAATTTAAATTTTTTTCAAAATTTTAAAAATATTCCAAAAATTATTACAAAATCAAAAATTCAAACTTTTTCCAAAATTCTAAAAATATTCCAAAAATTTATCAAAAATCAAGATTGAAATTTCAAAATTCCAAAAATCATAACAAAATCAAAAATTCAAACTTTTTTCTAAATTCTATAAATGTTCCAAAAATTATAATAAAATCAAAAATTTAAACTTTTTTCAAAATTCTAAATATATTCCAAAAATTATTACAAAATCAAAAATTGAAACTTTTTTCAAAACTTTAAAAATATTGCAAAAATTAAAACAAAATTACCAAAAAACTTTTGAAAAATTCTAAAAATATTCCAAAAATTATAAAATCAAAAATTCGAACTGTTTCAAAATTCTAAAAATATTCCAAAAATTATTACAAAATCAAAAATTGTAACTTATTTCAAAATTCCATAAATATTGCAAAAATTATAATAAAATCAAAATTGTTCCAAATTTCTAAAAATATTATAACAAAATCAAAAATACAAACTTTTTTCAAAATTCTAAAAATATTCCAAAAATAAATCCAAAATCAATTATGGAAATTTTAAAATTTCAAAAATATTGCAAAAATTATAATATAATCAAAATTTCAAACTTCCAACTGTTTCTGTTATTCAGAAGTCATGGAATCTGGACTCACACAAAAAATAACTGAAGAAACATCTCACTATTAATTACAAGTTTTGTTAAAAAACGACATTTAATCTTTTATCAACAACTTGATATTTTTCAACTGTCCCTATAAAATGGGATTTGTTGAAACTGGATAGAACCATATTCCATGTCCAATTTCATGTTCATTTAAATTTCATGTCATACAAATAATTAATTTTATTTTTTCCAAAAAATTAGATTAAAAAATAAATGAAAATCATTCTTGTGACACACTTGACGGCATTTTTTTCATCAAACATTTATATTGGCTTACATACAAAACACAAATATAAACATTTAAAAAATTCTCTCTGAAATTTCTCATGTTTTTGCTTTAAACGATTTAAGTTTGTGAAGTATATTAATTACTATAAATCAAGCATAATATATAGCATCTTTTTACCTATATAGGTTCAAAAGCAAAATTAAAACATATTACATATATTGCGACTAATTGAATTGAAAAAAAAACAGATTTAATTAAATCAACAACAAAAAATTTAAATAAATTTTAAAATAATCCCCTGAATCCATTCTAAACAAGCTACAGACCTTCAATCAATTTGTCAATCAATTGAAAACGAAAATAAACGAAATAAAATTTAGGGGATTTTTACACTAAATTTTAGTTCGTTTATTTTCGTTTTCGAATTGATTGACAAATTGATTGTAGGTCTGTAGCTTGCTTAAATTTTATTAAAACAATAACAAAAACTACAAATAGCTAAAAAAATCTTCGTGATGACGTCACTTGATCTTTTATGATGAAGCTGTTGTCTCATATTGCAAAATGTGAGTTTTAATATATTTTCACCCTTCTGCTCAAAACCTTACATTTAATTTTTTTCAACAATTTTGGTCAACAAAT
This sequence comes from Diogma glabrata, assembly GCA_963693315.1. Lineage (NCBI taxonomy): Eukaryota > Metazoa > Arthropoda > Insecta > Diptera > Cylindrotomidae > Diogma > Diogma glabrata. The sequence goes on along the minus strand of OY856186.1, from coordinate 453,435,694 downwards.
TACCTTTTCAACGATATAATGTTCTTGATGGTATCTTGATTTGTTAGGTTTTTATTGAGTTTTTTATGGGATATGCCATGAATTTTCAGTACAAAGTTTTACCGAATGAGTAAAAAATCGACCATATTCTCTATTCGGTCACAGATAACTAACTTCGCTCTTCGGCAATATTGAATGTTTCGACAAAATCTATATTTAATCCATACAGGTGAATGACCTCTCACGTAACCTTTGACCTCTAAGTTAAACAAATTATCGATTTTCTTAAATTTTCGATTTTATTATCTGTATGAATACACTATTTATTTATTTATTTAATCAACGATGGTAAACAGGCCGAGACCCAATTCTTGCCCAGTAGTAACACAAATCTTAAGACTATTAAGAACATTAGAAAAATACAAATACATATATAGTAAAAGAAAATTAAAAAATTGAAGTTTAAAGTTTAAAGTTTATTTTTTTTTTCGATCTGTAAATAGTGTTATGCAAAATGGTTTCTTTAAATTCTGTTTAATTAATTAATTTAAAGATTGTAAAATCATTCAAAGCTGAGAATCTTGAGACTTTAATTTCTTTGTCGTTGATTGGAGTAAAGCAGTGAAATTTTTGTGTTCCTGCGATAGTTGACACTTTGTCGATTTTTTTTTTCAAATCTCTTTTCAATTTTCTTGTATTCTCCTTCCGGACAAAAGCGAAAGGCAATGGCCGAGTCTTTGTTCGAAATGGCACATTGGTAGAGTTCTTTTGCAGTTGTTATATGGTCTTCGAATTTTTTCTGGAGACAAGCTTTTGTTGCGTTGCGCTTAAAGGCACCTCCAACACGATCGCAAGGGCCCTCGCATGCGCCGTGGCAAAGAAATGCCATTCAGCATCGAAATTATGGGTCTTTCTATGTTGACACAATTGAAAGAAATTTTTTTCGTTTTTGTACTGCGAAGCTGCTCTATCCGAAAAGAAGTACATTTTTGTGACGAATTGAAAAGTCTCATCCAAGAATTTAAAAATTTCCTGCTGAAATTGGTATACTGCTTCATAGTTGTGCTTCAGACTCTCGGCAATTATCAGAAGATTTTTGAACTTCAACTCATCTCTCTCATCTTTGAAATAAATCGCAAACGGATGAAGTGTGACCTGCTGCTGGTTCCAATGTGCTGATTGTACTTCGCCCTTAAAAAATTTCGCATTTAATATAAAATGGTAGATCCAACCAATTTCTCGAATCGATTGGAGATGAATATATACCTGAATAACGCAGTGATAATTTTCCGCAAAGTCGGAGATTACAATAAACTCGCCTTGCCGCAGTTGATCCTTTTTCATTTTCAAAAAATCAGATTGTTTTTATTTTTGAGAGGGAGAGAGATAAAGAGAATTAAAAATAAATAGACATTTCAAAAGGAACAAATAATATTGGCGCCTCTTCGCTCTAACCTTTTACATTTTTAATCGTTTCAGCATGTGGTTACTTTTTGGGATTTTTTGTTTTTAGAGGTTATAGAAAAAAGGGATATTTAGTTAGTTATCTGTAACCGAATAGAGAATATGGTCGATTTTTTACTCATGCGGTAAAACTTTGTACTGAAAGTTCAAGGCATATCCCATAAAAAAACTCAATAAAAACCTAACAAATCAAGATACCATCAAGAACAGTATATCGTTGAAAAGGTAATTTGTTGACCTTTAAAAAAAAAAATAATTAATGGTAAGGTTTTGAGCCGAAGGGTGAAAATATATAAAAACTCACATTTTGACTCACTTTTCGTTAGGCAACAATAAATTTTGAATAATTTATCTTAAAGTAGCCTAAATTACCTTTTCAACGATATACTGTTGACTCAAATCGGATAAAAAATGAAAGAGCTGTGAATTTTTGAATTTGACTCCTTTTTTGATTTTTCCCGATTTTCGCGAAACTTTGTATGGTGATATCTCATGAAAAACCACTTATTGAATTTTTTCGGTCAAATTAGTTTTTTTTTTCACGAGACGAATATATTAACGCATTTTCAGACAAATCGGAAATTATCACCTAAGACCCCCTCTCGATTTGATCTGAAATGGTCGTAACTCCTTATTTTATCAAATCCATATAACTGGTTACAAACAGACGCAAATGATCTTGTCGAACGCTACTACCGTTCGAATCGCAAAGCAATACTATTCACTTGCATACAAAACTCTCAAAAGTACTACTTGGCATAAGAACCTAATAAGGACTTTAAGGAAGACCTCGATTGTACATCGGCGTATATCTCGTATATGAAAAACTGCGTAAATTTTGAGTCGTACAAATTTAAAAAAGAAACAATGATTATTTTAATCGGCAGATTAAAACCTGTCCACACTATCTAATCGGTAGACAAGAACTCATAAATGAAGTGACCTTTTTGTGATGTATCGGTCGTGAACGACCGATGTTAGTTGAACGAATCCCTTCAGTGAACGATTAACGATCTTTCAGTAAGTAATAGTAACATCGTTCGTCGGTCACTAATATTTGATGGATTAATTAAAATTAAAACTAAAAACTAAAACTTCTTTAACATTTTTTTCACTCAATATTACAAAAACAAAAGTATTTGCCTCCATCAATACCTTCGAAAGCATGTTGGTCTTAAAAGGTTTTATGTGTTTATTACATATTGTAAATCCTCCCCTCCCATACAACACATTTTATTAAAAAAAATTCAACAGCGTCGCGCAAAAATGTGTTCTTTAAAATGTATCTATCTAAACAGATTTTCATAACAACAGACACCTTACTTAGTTAATGATTAAAAAAAACGTTTATTCTGAATGGAATGGAAAAATCGGAAAACCTTCATATAAAAATAAAAGAAAAACAAATCAAAACAAAGGAGTTTTTGTTAAAACGAAGGATAACAGCGATCCGTTCAAAAAATAGCCGATTTAAAATGATCGACCGATTCAAAAAATATGATTGTTAAAAATAAATTGTACAAAAGAACGATGCAAAATGAGCGAACGATTCAACAGTGAAAAAATTATTACTAATTGCGTTTTCTTTAAAATAAACGACCGATCAAAAATAAACTAACGATACATAAAGATCGACCGGTTTGCAAACAAATCTGATTCGTGTTTGAAAAGATGATTGCTTATAAAACAGAGAACAAAGTGTTTAGTATTTTTCGATTCTGATTGCTCAGAAGAAAAAAAATAGTTTAGGGGCTATTGTTTGTAGATTGTTGGTAGCTATGGATGTGACAACCCCGCGTACTACCCATCTCTGCTATTGGCATATACGTTAATGTGAGATATCACAAACCAGTCAAGGCTATGCTGGCTGGATGAACTCTATTGTCAACGGTAGTAACAGTGCGTCACATGATCAATGAATATGCCATTAGCCAAATTATTTACAACCCCATTTTAGTTTTGTTCCTGCAAATGTTTAAAACAAATTTGCTTTTTACCTCTTATTTTTTTTTTCTATTCTATCATGAAATGTTGGCCTATTTTATATTTATATTTATTGTTTAGTTTTCATGCTTTGCTTTATTTCATTACACACTAGTTGGTAATCAGTCTTGTTTATTATTTCATTACACACAAGTGCATAATATCATTAAGTTGCTGTTGCGGGTTGCCTAAGCAACTTTATCTTTTTACTTTAATTATTTAATTTAGCTCTACGCTTAAAACTAACTTTTTTACGATAAATAATCTAAATCTATAATTTATTCTTAACTACCTTGAAAATTTTGTAGTTATAATTTAAATAACGTAACAATAATTGTCGGTTATTATCCGTAATCAATCAATTCCACTACAATAATATTGAACGAAACTTTGATCTACGAAAAAAGTCATAGATGACGACAATTTGATTTATATATTTTATGAAGTATAAATTTTAATTAATATCGTGGTGATGAGAATTAAATTGAATTCTAAGAATAATTAAAAATTAATTGGGTTCACTTATGTCAATCGATTACACAGACAGAAACTCGTACAGTAAAATTTTGCCACTCTTTCCTAACTCAACCATACAAATCTTACTCGTTACAACGTAATCAAATACAGTTTGTGCTACTATTTTGCAATAAATAAATCATACAAATATTGACATTGAAAATATAAATTTTACCTTGAGTACACTTACTAATTACTTTTTTACTTAAATTTTTGTTCGAAATAAATTTTTTAAAATATCGTGTTTCTAGCTGCATTTCGTTTATTGAGTTAATATTTTTAACCATTACTTTGTCATTTGTGTTTGTTTGTTATTGTTGCGTGACAACAATCACCAAAATTTTATTTTTTTTGATTCTTCATTGATTATTTCATAACATGAAAGTCGTTCAGGTATGATGTCACAGCTGATAATTAATTCATGGTCCAAAGTTATATATAAACAAATGTTTGGAGAAAAATCAAATAATTTACTTAGTGGTAGTGAAGGTAATTTTAGTTCTATTCTCGACCGTCTTAGTTTAGACAAATGGACCTGAGCTATTCTGATTTAAAAATTTAAATCAAAAATACATCAAAACAGGGAAGGAGAAATTATTGTGGTTACCTTTCCATTGTGTCCACTCCAGACTGAAAATAATTTTAAATCGAAATTTGATAGTCTGCAAATCCAAAATTATTAAAGCAACTGTTTGTTTTTGGATTTATGTCTTTGGGTTTTACTGCCATGCAAGACTAATCAATATTATAACGCACAACCTTCGGTGTTGGTTTCTAGTGTTCGGTCTTTAAAATGAATTTAATTTTAATTCAAATTTAACCGTTTGCCGATAAATCAAATGAAACTCTTGCCAGTTATTTTTAATTTCAGTTTTTCGTTATTGTTATCGATAGCTATAATAAATTTGTTATTTTAGTTAATCAAAAAAATTAGTGTTATCTTTAGTGGTAATTTTAATTTGGCATTTAGTCGTATTAATTATTTTTGGTTAATTTTATTTGGATCTTCGTCAGTCTTATGATTCCTCCTATATTCCTCCAACAATCAAATTTCTTAGCTATTTTCTTTATGTGGAAGAACTTTGTAAGAAACATAGACATAACATATCTCGTATAATCATGAAATGTGGTACAAATTGATTTTCTATTAAGGAAAACGATAAAAGAAATTCTAACCTCCGTACATATAAGGGAAGATTTGTTGAAGATGTTTGTTTGTCTGATGTTAGTTTATATTTTATTTATAAAGTTGGAGCAACCATGTGTAATAAAAACTTAATTGTATAATAAAATATAGTGTTTTATAGATATACATGTATAGTTTTTTATTGACTAACTGTTGAGATATCTAAACAAAAACTTTTTTTTATGTATGAACTACTACTATAAACAATGATACATTGCAATACACCTTTAAGCTATTTTGGACTTATTTCAAAGTTTTTGTTGAAAAAAGTTACAATGTTTGTACTATAATCTCTAAGGATCAATTTGTTATTTATTAGAATATTTGCGATTTAACAATAAACGGGGAATAGTTGATATTTAATTGACCTAAAGAAAGGTTCTAAGATGGTAAAAGCTTTTTTCAATAGCTTTCGAATATTCTTACGCGCTTATTTTCAATATTAGCGTCTTTGTTATTCTCAAATAGTTCCAATAAATAGATTGTTGTTAGATGAATATTCATCACGTATATTTAAAGTTTTGTGGTCTTCTATAACTCGAATACAGGAAGAAGTTGAAAAAATTATTGCCACAAAGATATTTATATACCGTCTCTCCTTCATATGTTTGTGATAGAAAATTTTAATAGCTTAGATATAAGTTTTATGTTTACAAAAAAAATCGTAATCAGCTTAAGGGTTTATAGTAAAGAGAAAATGTGATTATTTCCCAAATATTTTACACATGTTTTTTAAATGTAGCAATATTTATTTGTTTGAACGCAATCCATTAAATGAGCTTAAATATTTATACTTTAATTTAACAGTTCGATGTAAATAGCTCAATTGAATTATTTAAAACTCATTAAAATGATGCATAGAGCCAACGTTGTAGCGCCTTTAACATTGGTTTTTTTATTAAAACTCTATAGTATTGACTACCTGTCAATCATTATTATTCAACTTTGTAAATACAAATACTCAGTACACCGATAACTTTGAAACCTCTACCTTATCATGTTTTTTATACCAAATACTGCCATTTTAACGCTTTGTTTTTCGCTTAAAACGCCTTGTTCCAATTATAACTTGTAATAAAAAATCCAAAACAAAGAAAAAATCAAATGATTATTTTTTGTATTTTACAAATATCATACAAAAATGTGCCAAAATTATATTCACGTTACTTAAAATAAAAAACCAGACATGATAAATGTACCTACATTTGATAAAAAATTAACAATAACGTCTGCGTGCGATATTCCCAAAACAAAATTTTCTGTTGGTTTTCTTTATTTAAAATACGTCTGACACGACATGAAAATTTGTATACACTCATTTCACTATTAATCTTAATAAAAATTTAGGTTATTTAGGTTACTTTTCAGATCAATATCTTTAAAACCATCCGTTGTTATACAAAGCTAAATATTCTATCAAGATGATTAATTAGTCTTGTTGGTTTTGTCTTTCATGTTCCATTAATTGATACATACAAAATTTATTATAAATATTATTGAGTAACCCTTGTTAAGGTTGACTGTTACCTTTGATTTAATTTTACGTTTATCATCAGTCGTTTAATATTGTGCACAACCAGTTTAATCTATTTGATTATTTTAAATAAAAAATCGAATCCAGACAACGATAATGTGAACCCGACCATTTCCGATTTTCTTAAAACGTTAATCGTTAGTATAATAAAAAAAATTAAAAGGCGTTTTTTCCTAGTTTTGCCACTCATTCATCAACCGGAGTCAGACAAAGAAGGTTGTCTCCCAAATTTTAAAGGAAATCAAACAAAAAAAATTATCGAAAATAGAAAAATAAGTGTGTGTTAGTGTTTGTGTTAGTGTTTATGAAAATAAAAGTGTTGAAGAACGGAGGCGTACAATTATATAATTGGTGAGATTGTTCTTTATTAAAAAATTATTTGGTATTTTGTATTTACCATACCAAGCGGTAGGCAGGCAACATTTTACCTTTTATTGCTTTGATGTAATAAATTTATTTATTATTTTAAAGCATAAATTTGTTTCGTCTTGCTTGGTTGGTAACAAGAAATGTAAAATTTTGTTTTAGTTGTTAGTAGGGATTTCGAGTTTAACCCTTTATTTGTACTCTTCAATTTTGTTAGTGTCTTTTGCGTCCCCATTTTTTTTTCTTTTCCCTTATCGTGCAACTGTTGCATGAAACCTGCTATCGTGTTTTTGTGACAGAGATACCCAGTTTCTGTTGTACTTCTTTTGTAGTGTTGAAATTTAGGCCTGGCCAAATTTCAGTATCTATACCTGCAATGTCAAAGGGTAAGTCTTTGTCTCAACAAAATGGCAGCAGCAAACGTTTGCTATAAATTATAATGTTTACTTACGTTTGCTAATAATCAGTCTCCACTAACCAAACATTTTCTTAAAACAAATGGTAGGTAACGATCTTACATCCACACAATTTGTGCAAGGTAAAACACAATTTGTGTCTGTCAATTTTAAAATTTGTGCAATTTGTGGAAGGGTTATAAAAACAGCATTTGTGCAAGCAAAACTTCAAATTAAATTTGACTCATCATACATGTACAAAAATTAAATTAATTTAAACTAATTTCAAACTAACTTACACAAAATATGTCGAAATTGTTAAAAAAAGTATATTAGCTGTGAATTATAAATAAATTAACAATATTTAGCACCAATTTTAATTTGTTTTTGTTTACTTAACCTAAATAACTTATTTATTTTGACATAACATGCGTCAAAAATCAAAATAAACCCGCACAAATAATTTTTTTTCTGCCACAAGAAATATTTTTGATTAAAAAACAATCAGGCTTAGCATTAGGAGGCTTTTGACAAATACAATACAAGTTTTCTTTTAACTTGCTGCAGCGCATTCTATTAACTGATATAAAGATATAAATAACTATTATTACTCAAACGAATCGTGAATGAAAGACTTTTCCCCCCAAAAAATATGACAGTTGTGATCAACTGATTTGCCTAACGAAAAACTTCAAATGATTGTTATTTCTTTCAAATAAAGATTCTTTTGTGTTGTTTTTAGTTTCACTATAGTTAGTAACTTTATAGCTATTATCATTTTTGCAATAAAATTTCATACATAATAACTGATTTCTAATTATCATTGCTGTATGTAATCTGTCAAATACACCAAAATAACGATTTGAAGTTTAAGAAAAAAGAATTAAACCGAAACGTCATACTTCGATTTTTTTTATATTCATTATTTATAATGAAGGCCATTTATCCATATAAAAATGACACAAACATGTATGATGTCTATGATTAAAATGACATACACAGTATTACCGAAATTCCTACGCTCAAAACGGGTCAACCAGATTATGAGGATTTTAGTGCAATTGTTTAAGGTCTTTTAGAGTGAAGAAAAATTTGAATTTTTTTTCTTCAGTTTTATAAAGTTTTTTGCTTTAAAACTTTTAGAAATACGTACTGACTGCTTCAACAAACTTGTCTTTTAAATTTGGGATCAATCACATAATGGGAAGTTACTGAAAAATAGATCACAAAATTCCACCCAACACAGCTGTCAAAAGTCAAGCTAAATAAAAGTGTGTAATAATAATAATAATGAAAAAAGAATCCCTCCATGAACTCTAAAGCTATAATAAGAAAATAAATCAATTTCTTACTTTCCCACGGTCATTTCACACCGTATTCCAACAAAGTATTACCCTACAAAAAAAAATTTCAAGGAAATTAAATTTCCTAAATACAAAACTCTTTAATTAAATCTAATAAATTACAAAAATAGAAACGAAAAAGCTTTTAAATAAACTTAGTGTTGAGTGTATTTTTGTTTTCAATATTAAAATATTGTAAATTATAACAAAAAGCTTTAGCTGGTTGGATTGTTTTTGTTGTCATTTTTATGAAATAGTTTTTCATTCATTTCTATAAAACTATGAACCACAATAAACAAACATCCTATCATTTGTCTATAGAGTATAGTACATATTGTAAATTCTTATAAGTTTTCCTTCTATTATGATGGTGGCGTCGAATGATAATAATGAAAATATTTTTTAATATAGAAAATAGTTTTCCTTTTTGATTTTTAATTAAAATGTTTGGTATTATTCGATTTTGTTTTACGGTGTTTGGATGGGCATAGATGGGTAGATTGAAGGTTATTTTTTCAGTTCACTTAGTTAATCAAAAATATTGTTATTTCATATGAGCTTTGATCACGCTTTCATTCTCTTTCCCATATCAAATTTGTTACGTCTTTATACAGTTAACAACTAATCAGATCAAATAGAATAGAATTTTGAGTTAGATTAAATAAAAATTCCGATATATCAATTTATATTAATTATCGGCGTTAATTTTTGTTTTAATTTTATATTGCAGAAAATAAATAAATAACTTTTTCAATTAACACGCATCATGCTCCACTTTGTACGTTAATTCGCAAATAGAATTTTTCATAGGAATAGAATTTCTTTTCTTTACAGAAAAAAAATTTAAAATAAAAAAATAATGTAATTAAGAACAACACAAAATGCATTATTATCAGATTAACTTTAATTACATTGGAATGGTTGAGAAAAATTGAAATGGAAAGTAGATAATATACAATTATGTTTGTTTGAAGGAAAATTGTAATAATTACAATGTCAATAATTCAAGTAAGCTCAGTTGTCCTTTCTCAATTTTTGAAAAGATCCTTTCATCAATTTCTGATAAGACGAATGGTAACGTGCAATACGGTTGAAAAATTTGAAAATTGGCAACGAAATTAACAGTGACGTACATATTTTTGTCGATTTTTAAAAAATTTGAAATTTTGATATATTGTTCGTAGTGATGAAAGAAAAAAAAAGTGATTTCTGCTTTTATTTTTTGAGTATGTACTCTGAATCGGAGTTATGCGCGGTAGAATTTTTGAGGCTTTTTCACGTAGTTTGGTGGTAATGGTGTCAATGCTTTGTTAATAGATCCCATAAATATCATGCGATTTACTTATATTTTTGCAAATAAAGAGAAAAATGGTTGAATAATCGAAATGTGTAAGTTGGAAATTAATAATTTTTCTCTTTTCCGCTAGGTGGCGGGTTAAACCTTGGTTTACTTCAAAGCTTATATCTCAAAAATCGTCATTTTTATTTTTTGTTTTCACAAATTTTAAAGCAAACACATGCAGCTATGAAATTAAAAAATAAAAAGTGAGAGATTTCATATAGATTTTTTTATACGATTTTTTAAAGTTTAGTATATGAAAAATTCACATGTATTTTTACATCAAATTAATTATGCTTTACTAAATGTGAATCTAATATATTAAAAATTTTATATTTTATATTAACATATTCTGTGCATTACTAATTGAAAAACAGGTTTTTATTGAGAATAAGAATTTGAGATTCCAACGATCGAAGATTGTGATTTACTTTCAACATCTTAACACTAACATAAGCATGAGACTATTATTAATAATTTTTTTCTAGAAAAATCATAATTTAATTAAACAATAATAATATTACAAGGGTAGCGAAATCCGAAATTCGACGTCCACGCCGTGCTGCCTGGTTAATGCTGACAGAATTAGGTTGGTGTACCGGAGACAAGCAGGGTAAAAACTGCTTAGTCAATCATGGTACATCATGGCGAATTGGCGCCTTAAAACCAATGCGACTCAAGCGTGTGTTCTCCATGTTAGGGGCGGCTTGAAGCGGGCGTCTGTCTTGGATCAAGCGGCTCGCTATATAAACGTGTCAAAAGGTTGTTTCTGGTAACCTTAAGATGCAGAACGGACCCATTCACGACAATTTGGGTTGGACCTAAGGTTAACACCCTAACCCCGGAAAAAAAATTATTTGTTAAATTTGGAAATCAGAAAAGAAAAACAGACCCGGACAAAAACAGAATTTTACCTGGACGTGAAAAAGGACCAGACTACCGAATCGGAACGTGGAACGTGCGCAGCCTGAGCGCTCCTGATGCTCTTATAAGTCTAGAAACAGAGGCTGAGAGGTATGGGATGGATATCATAGCTCTGCAAGAAATTAGACAGCCGATAATCGGAAAACAAGATTTGGATAGTCACTCTCTATACTGTAGTGGTCATTCTTCTCGAAGAGAATTTGGAACTGGCTTTCTTGTTGGTGCACGCATACAAGAAGCCGTGATGAAATTCATCCCGGTCAGTGGGAGGATTTGCTACCTACGTGTACGTGGTACATATAACAATATTTCTCTTATTGCCGTGCATGCACCTACTGAAGCTAAGACCGTCGACGAGAAGGATAATTTCTACATAGCACTGGAAGAGGTTATGAAACAAACACCAACACGCGACTTCACTATGGTTCTTGGTGACTTTAATGGGCAGGTTGGAAGAGATATCTCTTATGGAAATGTGGTGGGCCCCAACAGTCTGCATTTGAATTCGAATGATAATGGTGAGAGAATGACTGAGTTTGCATTATCAAATAATTTGAGAATTGCCAGTACTTTCATTCCGCACCGATCGATTCATAAGCAGACATGGGTCTCACCGAATGGAAACACTCGAAATCAAATTGATCACGTGCTAGTTACAGCACGTTTCTTTTCGAGTGTTCTGGATGTGCGATCCTTTAGAGGTGCATACATTGGAAGTGACCACTTTCTTGTATGTGCTAAAATAAGGTTCCACTTCCCAAACCCAAGCATTCCGAAATTCAATCAACGGAAACGATTTAACATCTCATCACTAAAGAATGCAGAAACAGAAGAGAAATATCAAAACCATATTGCCGAAACATTGGAGAAATCAGAAACCATTAATGGAGACGTCGATAAGTCATGGTATTTGCTCAAAGATGCTGTTTTAAGCGCTGCTGAGGGAATACTTGGACGACCACAAAACCACTCCCAGAAGCCATGGATGGATCAAGCATGTCTTGACGCTATTCAATACAAAAGAGATTGCTATCTGAAATGTCTGCAAGGACGCAACACCAGGTCCACGAAGGAGAACTATAAACTGGCAAGACAAGCCGTTACAAAGTTATGTAGACGAACGAAGAGAGAATGGTGGAAGAGAAAGTGTGAGGAGATTGAAAGCTTCAATAAGGAACATAAATCGCGTAACTTCTTTCAACAGGTTAAAACCTTAAAGAAGGGCCCTCAAACTAGATCGACTGCTATTCAAAACGAAGATGGGGAGCTACAAGTAGACCTTAAAAATATTTTAGATACTTGGGCCGCTTATTTTGAGAATCTTCTCAACTTAAGTGACCAGCAACAAGTCGGGCGACGTGCTAAGCTTATTCGTGCATCAAAGGTACTGGTAGAAGAACCCACCAGAGAGGAATTCGATGCGGCGCTGTCAAAATTAAAATGCAATAAAGCACCTGGTATCGACGATATAACATCCGAAATGATTGTACATGGTGGCGAAACTCTATCCTTAAGATTGTTTGAACTTGTTCAAATGATCTGGAGGACTGAAACCATGCCACAGGACTGGAACACAGCTATGCTGATACCAATCCATAAAAAAGGTAATCGCCTACAATGTGCAAACTACAGAGGAATCGCTCTACTCTGCACAGCATATAAGATCTTTTCTTACATTTTGCTATCCAAAATCAATCCTTTTGCTGAACAACTGTTTGGAGAATATCAGTGTGGCTTCCGGCGGGGCCGAGGTACCACCGATGCACTTTTATCGATAAGGATGATTTTGGAAAAGTGCCGAGAGTTCAACATACCAACGCACCAACTCTTCATTGACTTCAGGCAGGCCTACGACTCTCTCGAACGAGAGACTCTATGGTCTGCTCTGGTGTCAATGGGAATTCCTGGTAAATTGGTATCACTATGCAAAATGACAGTACAGAACTCTCAATGCTGTGTACGAGTAGAGAACGAAATATCAAGGTTTTCTAAAGTCGACTCCGGGTTAAGACAAGGTGATGCTATCTCTCCTATACTTTTTAATTTAGCCTTAGAATATGTGTGCCGTCAAAAGAAACTACCGACTAACAACAATATCTTGTCAATAAACTCAGTACAGATGATTGCATACGCTGATGATGTTGTCATCCTCGGCCGAAGTGAAGCTGTTATGAGTGAGACTTTTAAGTCGCTTGAGAGTGGAGCTAGAAAAATTGGTCTTCAAATTAACTACAATAAAACCAAACATATGAATGTTTCAAGAGAGTCTGAGAAGAAAGATTTGATGTGCGGCGATGAACGAATTGAGGGAGTTGAATCTTTTAAATATTTGGGATCAATGCTTGACTCAAACAACAGCATACTTACAGATATAAAAGCTCGAATCGCTGCAGGTAATCGAACTTTCTACTCAATCAAACCTCTCCTTGGATCTCCGTATGTATCAACTAACACCAAGCTCAAGTTATACAAGACATTGATTAGACCGGTTGTGATGTATGGGTCACAAACGTGGACCCTTACACAAAATGACGAATCACATTTATCTGTATTTGAGCGTAAGATCCTACGCTACATTTTTGGTCCACTTAAGACAGACGAAGGAGAGTATAGAACCCGATATAACTTTGAGATCAGAGACCTTCTTGAGGGCCCTGATATAATAGGTTGTATCCGTTCTAATAGGATTGCTTGGTTTGGGCATGTTCTACGAGCCGATTCACAGTCTGGAATGATTAGAAAAATGTACGTTAGTACCCCAGGGAGTGGGCGACCGCGAGGTAGACCACGACTACAATGGGAGACTGACGTAATAAACGACCTTAAAAAAATCGGCTGCCATGGTAATTATGTCGCTGTTGCAAATGACCGTGGTGAATATTCGAAGCTGATTAGCCTGGCAACGCTCCTACATGGAGCATGAACGCCGTTTAATAATATTACAAACAAATACATAAAAAAATTAATTTTTATATTTTTTTTGCATCTAAATTGAAATATTTTTGATTATCAGAAAAGGGAAACATTTTTGCAATTATTTTATCGTGTGTAGTGTTATCCCGTAAAAAATACTGAGATCCTTGAGGATCACTAATTGTTTTAATGTCCGAAAACCGTGAAAGAAATTGCTCCTGTAGTTCGATATCTCCTGAAGACACATATGAAAATTTCATACGTGATTAATTTTTTTCGACTAAATTTCTTTCATTTCAAATGATTCCCCTGCAGTTGATACTTTCCCTCCTTTAAGTGATGCTCTCCAGGTATTTTAAAATCAAAAAAATGTTTGCAAAGATTTATAAAATTTTTCTTATATTTATATTGAGTTCATGAGCCATCCGTAAAATATAAAAGTATTTTAATACTTAGAACGGACCAATAATAATGACTAGTATTGCAGCAATGACCGAGACTGGCAACCACGACTGGACCATTGAAAAACAAATAAAATATTATTATATGTAAATTTAAATAAATTAAATACAAAATAATTAAAATAAAATTGAAATGTCTAATGAAAAAAAATTTACAACTCATACCAACATTATCAATAATATCATAGTCTTTCAGCTGAGAAACGATAACAAAACTATAGGAGCAATTTCACGAAGGTTCAACAACGTTTTGACTTGACCCCTTTTAATTTTGATTATTTTTTGTTTATGGATAATCTTTGATAAATAAAAAATACATGTTCTCTTAGAATTTTTTTTTTCGACCAGGGGTCTTCACATGGTGCCCCTCAATTTTTTGTTATTTTGTGATGGGAGTGGATTTTGACGAGCGATTGTAGAAAAACTACTGAATCGATTTTCATAAATGATATGTCATTGAATAGGTATTAGAACAAAGTTTTTAAAAATGTACACTGTTAATTTTTTGAAATAATTTTTAACGGTGTAATATAAGAAAAAAACGGTGTAATTGAAAAAAAGATGGCATAGCCTTTTTTTTTTTTAACTTAATTGAAGCTTATTTTATATCTAACCACTTGTGAAAGTTTGGGACTTGCGTTATTTTTTGTTTTAAAGATAAAATTCGTTGTGCATATGACTGTCGGGAATCAGTTTTTTTTTGTTCTGAAGGAAAATTATAAAAATGGCGTTATAAACTAAGAGATTTTTTTTTAAATGTTAAATATCAAATATTTTAATATTAGATGAACTTTTTAAAACATTATAAAAATTATATATGCAGTACAATAAATAAAATAAATACAATTGTTAAAAATGATTTACTTATTTTACAAACAGAAGTTTCTTTTGAATAGGAAAACACTTCTGCAATTATTTTCTTTGTATTAGATGGCATAAAAAAATGAAATGTTTATTTGTCACTTTTAGTAATCACTTGTCACTCTTATAAAAAATAATTTGACAGTCTCGACTGCAAACAAAAAAACCGTATAAATAACAAAATCTATTTAGGAACTTTTGACTGGAGAAGTATTATGTTCGTATTATGTTATTATGGTCATAAAGTAAAAGATTGTATTTTAACATTAAATTACAAATATTTTATTATTGAATAAATTTTTTAAAGTATCATACAAATTATATATGTAGGTTAAAGAAAATAAATATAGTTATTAAAAATTATTTACTTATTTTACATTTAAAAGTTTCTTTTGAGTTGGAAAACATTTTTGCATTTATTGTTGTAGTATCTAATGGTACAAAAGAATGAAATTTTCGAGTTCCACTAATAGTAATCACATTTTTATATCGATTTTGTACTTTTTTTTGTTAATTGATATTCATTTTTATCGGCGTATCCAAAGTTCATGGTAGATTCCCATTTTAAAGCCCATTCGAAAAGTTTTTTTGATGTATCAATAATATCTTTGCTCCCTATACTATAACGGTGTGCAGCACGCTTCAGTGTACCACCAATTCCATCACAAAGTCCCTTTCCATGGCTGGTAGCATGAAAATGCCATTCTGCATCAACCTTAAAGTCTTTTTTATGGTGGCATAAGTTAATTAGGTTATGTTTATTTTTATATTGAGAAGGTGCACCGCCAGTGTTATAAATTATTTTCGTAATATTAGAATTTATATGCGTTTTGATGAATTCAATAAGTTTTGTAATGAAAAGATGGACTGTAGTACTGTTGTGATCGTTTATATCCGAAATGAGTATAAAACTTCGGTGCTGTATATATTCACTTGCGGCACTTTTAAAATAAATGACAAATGGATCAATAGTAGCTTGTGAATTATTATGATAATAGCCTTGAACCGCATCCTGAATTATGAAGCCGTAGTTTTCAGAAAAATCCCCTTTGATCGAAGCACTTCCTGCTTCTAATTTTTTTTTCCTCCATGAATGTAGATTGCTGTTTTGCTATAAAGTTGTGTGGTATCAAAATTTGTAAACGGTAAATAAATTTTTTCATAAATTCTTCTACAGTTTCTATTAAAGTATCCAAATTGCATCGATCAGTGGTATTCCATTGTTGATATTTGACTTGAAGGATTCCTTTAACCTCAAAATCATTTAGTAATTTTTCTTCCAGTTGTTGAAGTTTTTTTGAACATTCATTGCACTTCAAAGTATGACAATCTTCTGTTAATTCACCACATGAAACAAAGTCAATTAAGTTATTTCGAATTGCAAAATTCAAGTGATTTCCAATATGTACTTAAGCTTAATTGTTCACAAAAACCAATCCAAAGTCAATTAATGTTTTATAATTCTGGAACACAGCATCAGTAATCCAAGACATCTTAGAGTGTTGAATCATTAGTTTCATATTTTGATGTATGGTACACACCCACACATTATGAACTCCTTGGGATAATTTTATACATTCTTGTGGTCGAAGGGACGTGAATTTAGTAAATCCTATTTTCACATCAAAAAACTTATTTTTAAGCTCCACATAAGCTTCATTTAATGTATATAGCAATAAGCGCTTTTGTGTTTTTATGCGCTCATCTCCTTTTTTAAAAGATATTGCATCTCGTTTGCCTGGCAATAAACTACTGATTTCATCACTTTTATAGAACTGCTCCACAACATTTATATCTGTTGTGGATACACCTCTTTTATCCGTCGCAGATGAATGCTGAAAATTATTTTTATGTAGAGTTTTACTTTTTTCAACCAAATGACGCGTAGCATTTTACTGTTGTTTGTTATTATAATTATATTGTTATTATAATTATATTATTATATTTAAAAATATAATAATTATATTATATATTTAAAAATATAATAATTTATATTATTATATTTAAAAAAAATTCTACTTGAAGTCGTATTTTTCATTTATCAAGGGCTATCTATAAACTAAAAATAAACCAAATTAAAAAGGGTCGAGTCAAAATGTCGCAAAATTTTGCTGAACTTGACTGAAATTGCGTTTTAAAAAGTTCATTTAATAATAAAATATTTGATATTTAACATAAAAAAAAATCTGAATCTAAAAATCGCCATATTTATAATTTTCCTTCAGAACAAAAAAAACTGATTCCCGACAGTCATATGCACAACGAATTTTATCTTTAAAACAAAAAATAACGCAAGTCCCAAACTTTCACAAGTGGTTAGATATAAAATAAACTTCAATTTAGTTAAAAAAAAAAAAAAGGCTATGCCATCTTTTTTTCAATTACACCGTTTTTTTCTTATATTACACCGTTAAAAATTATTTCAAAAAATTAACAGTGTACATTTTTAAAAACATTGTTCTAATACCTATTCAACGGCATATCATTTATGAAAATCGATTCAGTAGTTTTTCTACAATCGCTCGTCAAAATGCACTCACATCACAAAATAACAAAAAATTGAGGGGCACCCTGTGAAGACCCCTGATCGAAAAAAAAAATTCTAAGAGAACTTGTATTTTTTATTTATGAAAGACTATCCATAAACAAAAAATAATCAAAATTAAAAGGGGTCAAGTCAAAATTTCCCAAAAATTTGCTGAGCTTGCGTGAAATATCTCATAGGTAAAATTTTTCAAACTATGTATTTACTTCTAACTTGGATATTACTCTAGTGTATTTAACCGAATGCCATAGATCGGGAAATTCATGGTTGCAGTACTGGCCCAATAAAAATATCCAATTAATGCTAAACATCAAAGGGCCATTGATAGACCATATAAAGTAAAGTGTACTGGCTATTTTCTATAAACCGTAGATCGGTCGATTTATGGTTCCAGTAATGGCCCAATAAAAATAGCCAAGTACTGTTAAGGCCAATGCTTGGCCATTCAAAGGTAACTGTATAGTGTATACTGGCTATTTTCTGTAATTTATAGATCGGCCGATGAATGGTTCTAGTGCTGACCCAATAACAATAGCCACGTACTAGTGCTTGGCCGTATTTCAAAGTCTGACAAACTCTGCTTGGGTTTTTACCGGATAGCACTACAGTCGATAAAATAATTGGCAAAGTGTTTTCCTTCTCCGATAATCAGAAATATTTCAAAAGTATATAAATTTTTATGTATTTGTTTGTAATATTATTATTGTTAATTATTAAAAGTATGATTTTTATAGAAAAAAAATAAATTTATTTATAATAGTCTCATACTTATGTTTGTGTTAAGATGTTGAAAGTAAATCATAATCTTCGATCGTTAGAATCTCCAATCTTTATTCTCAATAAAAACCTGTTTCTCAATGAGTAATGCACAGAATATGTTTCAAATTTAGTACAGATGTTAAAATATAAAATTTTCAATATATTAGATTCACATTTAGTACAGCATAATTAATTTGATGTAAAAACACATGTGAATTTTTCATGTACTAAACTTTAAAAAATCGTATAAAAAAATCCATATGGAATCTCTCACTTTTTATTTTTTATTTTCTTAGCTGTATTTGTTTACTTTAAAATTTGTGCAAATAAAGAAAAAAGAAATGACGATTTTTTAGATGAGCTTTGAAGAAAACCAAGGTTTAACCCGTCACCTAGCGGAAAAAATAAAAATTATTAATTTAGAACTTACACATTTCGATTATTCAACCATTTTTCTCTTTATTTGCAAAAATATAAGTAAATCGCATGATCTTTATGGGATCTATTAACAAAGCATTGACACCATTACCAAAATTACATGAAAAAGCCTCAAAAATTCAACCGCGCATAACTCCGATTCAGAGTACTCAAAAAATAAAAGCACAAATCACTTTTTTTCTTTGGTCAATACCAACAATATATCAAAATTTTAGATTTTTTAAAAATAGTCTTTAGATTTTTTATAAATAGTAAAAACTTTTTTTCGATGTATGTTTTCAAAATAATAGCCCTGAGATAAAAGAAAGGAAAGCGTGAGAAACGTCGAGAGGCGTTATAGGCTCCCTACAACGGAGGTCCTTCTCTATTTAAACAGAATCTCATTTTGTTGTTGTGGATGACAAATTTTGTGTAACAGCAAACTACAGTTCGACATTTGCAAAATTCAGAACCACTTTTATTTATCTAAGTTTCAAAAATTATAAGAGTTACTTTAAAAGTTTTGCTATTAGGATAGGGAATAGGGATATTCGTATTGCTTCGTAAAATTAGCATTAGCATAAAAACTGTTGTGTGATAGGAATTACAATATGTGTCACAACAAGACATACATATACCTTTTAAGATCTAGAACCCACAAAAACATGCATTCTAGGTGCTGATTAACCGGTTTTTTAGGTAATTATGATGATAGCAAGGGGTTATGGATTGCGTTGAAACCGTTCAAATCTTATAGTTCTTTCTTTTTGGGTCTATGAGAGCTCTTTCATTTCTTACTAATCTTTCAAGTATGCTAGGTTTAGGCTTGGTTATGCGGGGACGTTTGGGATTTATAAATAATATTTTAGTGCTTCAACATAAACCATATCAGCTGGTAGTTGTGCTTCACTTTTACGTTTCAATCCGATTTTCATCGATTTTAATTTAAAGATTTGTTATTCTTGCTCCAAATTCATTTTTTTTAGGTTATGTTTACAATTGAAATTTCCTTGAAACAAAAATAAACAAATGTTTATGAAGATTTATACTAAAATACATAAAAATGTAAATTTCAATTTATTTTTCCATGAAAAGCTAATTTTCCCTTGGGACATATATTTTGTATTTAGATCATATACATAAATAAATAGAAAATTAGAATATATGCCGATGGGCATTGGTCTTCTATTTGCTTTGTTTTTAAAGTGAGATTCTGATTCAATGAAAGCTCATTTAAAATTCTTTTTTTGTAAAATAGAAATCGTGGTTTCGTAAAAGATATTATGAAATTTTGTGTTGTTCTTTGTTGATAGCAATTTTGATTTACGACAAAAATGAAAAACTTGGTATAATAATGAACATTGGAGTCTTAAACAAAACGTTTCGACCATATCGTTTTAGTTATAAGTAAAACAATTTTTCTCGCGTAATCTTAAAAAAAAAACGATCTAATATTTATCTGACCCACCTTCTAAAGATTCCACCCACCCATAAATCCGATTACTATAATAAAAAAATTTCAACAACTTATTTGATTTGACTACTCACAAACAAAATATTTTCAAACTTAATTTCTTCTATTAATCCTAATAAAGTTTTCAAATTTTCAAAGCCTTTAGTATTGAATTTTATTCGTTTACAAAATGAAATAAGAAAGTGGAACGATGTCGAACAAATTTAATTTAAATTCCTAATTCTCGACTATTTTCATCACCAATGAATAAAGTTTGAGTTTTATTAAAAAAAATACTCAAATGGATATAGGATACGTACGAAAACTTTCTTAGTTTATTATATTAAATTTCAAAACGTCTGTTGATTTTATGTGTACGAATTTTTTAAGACAACGATAAGTTCCTAAATCGATTAAATCGCCCGTCATGGGTGCTGTTTGACCATATATAGAACAAGTAAAAACAATTATTTGTTTATAGAGAATATGGTACCTTTTAATTTGTTTTCCTTTCTCACTGGCATTTTGTGTGAAGCAACTTTTGTTTTTGAAAAAAAATGGAAAAAAGTGAATTTCGAATTTTAATAAAGCATTGCTTTTTGATGAAAAAAAATACAGTGGAAACCAAACAATGGCTTGATAAACATTATCCAAACTCTGCTCCATCGAGACAAATGGTAGAGAAGTGGATGGCTGAATTTAAATGTGGTCGTACCAGCACAAAAGATGCAGAGCGCAGTGGACGCCCAAATGAGGCTGTTATTCCAGAAAACATAAAAAAAATCCACAAAATGGTTATGAACGATCGCAAATTGAAGGTGCACGAAATAGCTGACATTGTAAAGGTAGCAGATGGTAGTGTTTTTACCATTTTACATGAACATTTGGGTATGCGAAAGCTCTGTGCAAATTGGGTGCCGCGTGAGCTCACAGTCGACCAAAAACAACAACGAATCGATGCTTCGGAGGAGTCTTTGGCACTGTTAAACCGCAATAAAAGGGAATTATATCGTAGATATGTGACAATGGATGAGACATGGCTTCACAATTACACACCAGAATCCAAAAGACAGTCAACTGAGTGGACAGCAGTCGACGAACCGAATCCAAAGCGAGCAAAGACGCAACAGTCGGCCGGTAAGGTGATGGCGTCTGTATTTTGGGATACGAACGGAATAATATTCATCGACTATCTCCAAAAAAGAGCCACCATCAACAGCGAGTATTACTGTGAACTTTTGGATCGATTGAAGGCTGAAATCGCAAAGAAACGGCCACATTTGCAAAAGAAAAAAGTGTTGTTTCACCAAGATAATGCACCGTGTCACAGATCGATGAAAACGATGGCAAAATTGAATGAATTGGGCTTTGAATTGCTTACCCACCCACCATATTCTCCAGATTTAGCCCCCAGCGACTTTTTCCTGTTTTCAGATCTCAAGAGAATGCTTGCTGGAAAGAAATTTAAGTCCAATGATGAAGTAATCGCTGAAACTGAGGCCTATTTTGACGAGAAAGAGAAATCGTACTATAAAAGTGGTATAGAAAAGTTGGAAAACCGCTATACTCGTTGTATCGCCCTCGAAGGCAACTATGTTGAATAAAAAAATCGAGTTTTGTCAAAATGTTGTTTTTTTCTTACTTATCCTACGGACTTATTGAACGACCTGTTAATAACCAACATGAAAAAACAAAATGTTGTTACTGAGTGGAATGAGCTCTTGGATTTATATGTTGAACGATAATACGAGTCAATGATTTTTAAGAATCTTTAGGGTAGATTCGTATTTTTTCATAAATTAAATACGCATTTTCAAACCAAGTACTTGAAAATAATTTCAACACCAAATTATAAACTTCAATACCAACAAAATATTTTTATTTGTGCAAAGAGAATTCATATTTCCAAAATTTATTTCCTGTTCAAGAATTATCTGTTTTTTGAATTTTTTATTTCTGGCGGATAGACGATTAAGTCGAAGTTTTTAGAATAATGAATCCTCCTATCAGTTAAATCTGTTTTGATCAAACTCTTCAGTATGCATGTGATTGGTATAGTTTCAAAATATTTGTAAAGATCTCATTCTGATTTTTTTAACTCTGCATAGTCTAGATAGGGAGTTCAGAGTACGAGAATTCTCACAAAAGAATTCGTTGTTAATGTAAAGAAAAATCGTTTCAAGTCATAGATTAACGTCATCTTTTTTTAAAAAATAATAATTACAATAGCTTTCTGGTTTATAAAAAACTTCGTTATGCTCTATTTAGTTTTCGTATTCTTTGAGTTATATAAACTGAGAAATATTTATGATGTGAAAAAGTGTATCTGTCATATTTAATGTAAAGGATACAAAAACTTTAATGGAAGCTGTCATTGTTCATTAAATAATTGAATGTTCTTTTGAATAAAAGTTATATTTTGTTGGTTGAAAATGTATTTGTTATCATAAACCTTTGGTATATATAATATTCGTATTTATGTGATTTTTTATGGTCGTTTGAAAGGTCTCGTTTGGTGGGTGATTTTTTACACAATTTTCTGTAGCTAATACTACAATGGATTGTTTTGTATTTGCACAGTGGCTTACGTTTGTTCCAATATTGTTAGTACTAATCCGTGTTATATTGCTGAATGTTGTCTTTAATTTCGCTACGATTCTAATATAATCGTTTTATATTACGACACATAACATTAAAATCATTAGAGTTTCTACGAGTCATATTTTTTTAACGCAAAGAAAATTTAAAAACTAGTTTTATGCAGGTCAAAGTATATAAAGAACGGAAATAATTTTTAAGGGATAACTATCCAGGAAATGGCCCGTTTTCGGACAACAACCATAAAACCATCAGAATAAATGTACGTATAAAAGCAGAAAGTCTAAAACCACTATTAGCTGATATGTGATATGACAGCAAAATACGAACCATGTAAAAAAAATTGTCAGAGCGGTTTCGGCTTTTTGAGTAAATCCGATATTTTATGCACCATGGATTCACATTTTCTCCGTGAAAATCGCATCGTGTAACGAACATTTTTAGGGAAATAACTCATCTGATCAAATAGTGTCCCGGAATAACAAATAAAAAACACAACTACCAATGAATACTACACACTAAATATAAAAATGATGTCCCAGTAGTAGAATCCGGAAAAAAGAAGAATAGAAAGACCCGCTGAAGTCCCTAACTGAAGAAAAACAAAATGACACAACATAAATAAAATATATAAACGAGGATCCAGAAAAAGTCGCTGATTTGTGTGACAAAAATTTGGTCAATTTTAATTCCACCAAACGCAAATATTGATAGTTTCCAGATCGAAGTTCCGGTTAGTATTCGGATGAAAACAAGTCCATCATGCCTTAATCATGTATTCTTTTCCCCGTTTTACTCGTCAATTGATTTGTAAAAACAGCCAAACTGTCGAGATCACACACTGTCATAGTGACAGAACGCAGAGGGACATCTTTATCCGTACAACGTACAGACTTTAGAATTTTTTTTATACTTCGGTTAGTCACTTAGGTTATAGACCTCTAATGCTTTATGCACGTACTAACGATAGAAAAGGAAAGTTAAAAGGTTAGTAATTGAGGACTTGGGATAGGACTGGAGCAATAATGTTGATGTAATGTTGATTTAAAAGCTTGGGGATTGTATAAAGTGGGGAAAACATTTTTTGGTAATCGATTCCACCAGTATACGGAACGTGAAAAGACGGAGTTATTATAGCTAGATGTTCTCACATATGGGAGCTCGAATGTATGCTTATGGGATGAAACGATTGTGTAATGGCTCGTGGAGATCTACGTAATGGTGGTATTAAATTATTAACTTTTTTAGAGCATTTACCGTTGTATATATGTAGAATAGTGTAAGAGCTCCAACCAACCTCTTCTATGATGCAGATAATCCATACCCGATGTTATCGTTGGATCATCAATCAGTTTCAAAGCACACCTGTGAACTCTGTCAACAAAATTTAAAGAGGCATCTGGTGCTGCAGCCCATAAATGGGAGTCGAATTCAAGGATCGGTCGTATATATGCCTTATAGATTGTAGCAATTTCACATGTAGGGAAAAAGCTTTTACAGCGACGTAGGAAGCCAAGTCGTTGGTATCCCAATTTCCACACGGAAAGAATTATAGAATATGATCATGCCATTTTAGTTTTGATTGATATTAGTACCCAGCAGCTTAAGCGTGGGCGAGTTTATTATTCGTTGTCTGAAAAATGTTGCGTTGAGGCTATATAGCGAGGGGATTTATGAGATAAAACGCATGACTTCGTCTTCATAGCATTAAATGTCACAAGATTCCGTTTACAACAAACAAGGATTAATTCAAGATCTAAATCCAAGGATTCAAACATTTTTCAACAACGACAAATAGTAGTTAGACTTGATGGCTGTTTTTTAAAAGAATAGGAATGGAAGATAGTGCTGTCGTCAGCAAAGCTATATATTGAGTTTGGGGTGATAGATAACAAATCGTTGATAAAGATCAGAGAAAAAAGGTTTGTGATAGAACCCTGGGGAACATCGGCTTGAATTGGCTATTTATCCGACATGGCACCATCTAGAACTACTCTGATAGATCTTTGGAATAAAAAATCTTTTAACCAACAGATCAAGGTCTTACAGAGTTCAAATGAAATTAATTTATTGTTGAGAGCCCGATGCCAAACTCTGTCAAAAGCCTTGGATATGTCAAGAGAAATAATATGAGACTCACCAAAGTCATGTATTTTTTTACCCCATTTCTCCGTGAGAACTGACATGATGTCACCAGTAGACCGTGTTTTGTAACGAAGTAGTCTGGTGCTCGACGACGCAGTTAGATAATTCCCTGAATTATAGATTTACTATTTTCCCATATACATCAAATTGGCATTAGCTGAAACTTCCATAATGTTTTTTTGTGTGTACTCAACTATAGTTTCCGCCACAAAAATCTATTATCATCAAGTAGTTGTGTAATATTTTCCAATGTGAATTCCTATATATGGTTTAGATTCGTCAATCGCTATAAAAATGAACATGAAACCGTTGGGTAATACTTGTCATAAGTAATTTCTTTTTTTTTTTCAAATTGTATTCCTAGTTCCGCTAACTCATATAGATTTCCTACCGTCAACTATTAATTAATAATATTTCCTAATGTAGTTTCCTATGTGTGATTTACAATCATTAATCGCTGTAAAGTTGATAGAAAAACGGTTGTGTATTATCATTAATCCATAATCACATTATTTGCATTGTAATTCGGTCCATTGTTTCGTAAACAATGTTTTCCTTTTAAATTTTTTTAAAAATTTCTATTACAAATTAGCAGTTTTATTCCTTAATGGGTGTAATAACTAACGATGTAACGAAAATCAAATTTCCCAAAGAAACTGCCATATCGATCGTTATTAATTGTATATAAATAGTAGTTCACAGGCGGCCTCGCGCTCTTATATTATTATTGTGACTCTTAGTCGATCATCTTTCATTCCATTCATTTTAATTCATTGGTGATTTTTTTTTGACATCTGGTAGGGTGTGGTTTGCTGGTTTGTCGTTGTGGTCGATTTTATGCTGGTGAAGGATAAGCTGGGCGTTTTTGTGGTGGATTGCCAGAACTGATGGAATGTCAAGCACCATGGAGAAAATCGAGATTTGCTGTTTTATATTGGATTGGTGAGTTGGATGACAAATCATTTTACAGTGTGATTATTTACATTTTGTGATTACATCAAAACAAGAAAGTGAGAGACTATCTATGTAAATTGTGACTTTTTATTAGTATCAGTTCCTTTTTGTTGTGTGTAAAAGAACTTTTCTTGTTTTAGTCAATTGTAGGTATATACTTAGCCAATTGTTGATATATTCTTAGCCAATTGTAAATATATTGCTTAGCCAATTGTAAATACGTGAGATATCACATACCACTGGCAATAGCGGTGAGATATCACTAGCCAAGGTGACATCTTAGGGGTGGTGGCGGATGAACTGTATTCAGTCAACGGTAGCACCCTCAATCTTAGCTGTGAAATAATCCTTGATGACTGGACGCTATTGTTTCTTTGAGGAAACGAGTCTTCATATAACTATGTGTGGGCTTGGATCTTCAAGAAAGACGGTGCGTCACAGGATCTAGGAATATACAACTAGCTGGATTATTGGCAACTACATTTTTGTTTTGTTTCAGCAAATTTTTGTAAAAATTTGCTATTTACTTTTTAATTTACTTTGATTTTCTCTATTCTATCATAAAATATTGGCCTATGTCATATTTTGTCAGTGATAGGATTTTTTGTTTAGTTATTCCATTCTTTAACAAAAAATATAAAAAAAACAAAAAAAGAAAGATTTACGTCCATCAACACCTTTGAACGTATGTTGTTGTGGGACCTTGGTCTTAAAAGCTTTTTATGTGTTGTTGTGACAAATATTGTAATTCCTACTACACAACACATTTTATTAAAAAAAAAAAAATATTGAGTTCACATTTAATGATATTAGAAGAGACTAGAAGAAAATGGGCGATGTGTCATGTACTCTGAGTACCCCAATCGGACCACCCAACAAAAAGCCAAATCTTGTGTTAGAAAATTGAAAAATTATACTGGTCGTGGACAGAATTTTACAGTGAAATTACGGAGCGTCAGTTTAAGTACCGGATTTAGATAAATTGCTCAATCATAGAAACAAAACTATACAAAGTAACTTATGTGTTAGTAATTGTTCACATAACTTAAAATAAACAAAAAAAGATTTTTAAATGTAATTTTGTGAATGTACCTAGAATTGCCGAACTATCGAGAAAATCATTTAAATAATAAAATGAGGATTTATGTTCGCTTCTCGAACATTGGATCACTCAGCCGTTTTTTTGTTTCTTTGTTTTTGGGCTTTGAATTTTAATTTCAATAAGAACTACTCAGCAAGCAATTAGGTTAAATTTGTCTAATAGTTGAGTTAGAATAATTAATAGTTGAGTTAGAATAAGAAAGCTCCAAAACTGTTATCAGAGTGTAAATAAAAATTTTGAAAAGAGAAACTAGAAATTTAACTGGAAAAAAAAATAAAACATAAGAACTTAAGTGCTTGCATTGTGATTGTTAACCGGAGTGATGGAATGATGTTTATAGATTACATATACCATTATACAAGCGGTCGATAAGTGGATGCTGAGAGTTTGATTCGATTTCCATTTACGATTCAGGGATTGTGAGGCGTGAATGACTGTTGCTTACCATCGCTTCTACCCTGGCCTTGGGATCATATCAATCGGTTGAGGCGGGAGCCAGTATCGCTTATTAGTACTGAAACAGCAGAAACATCATGATCTTTATTGAATTTGGTCTTACTACATCCTAACACCGAGAATAACCGTTGGCTGTATCTATCGTCGATTATTTTCATCACAGCCTCCCTATTGTACTTGTGGAATTGGGCTATATATGCATTTTAACAACATCGGACTGGGTATTTCATAGTCCATATCATCTATTATTAAGAGTATTGCATCAAACGCCTCAAAATTATTGTATATTGAATGTGGCTGGATACATCATCTATTCATTTGGTGCCATCAATTGAGTTGCACTTTTCAGTAAATACTTAGAGTCTTAATGGGGACCGACTAACGGAAGGAAGGAACTGGAGAGGGGGAGCGGATCACATAATGGGGTGAGTAAATTTTGTATATTTTTTACTTACTTGTACGCGTGCCTGTAGGTATGTGTGTTTAAGGGCGTAAATGCATAAACTACTACATACTAAATAAATGCATACCCACATACATATGTATATAAAAATAGTTATGCTATACTGAAGTAATGCTCACCGAATTAAAAATTAAAATACGTAGGGCTTTATATTTCCGTTATTATTCTTTTTTTTGGTTCCGAATTTTTCTTTGTTACATTGTGGTAGATGGTTTTATCTCTTTGCTGTTACTCCTAATCAATTCAAAGTTTGTTTGTATATGGTCATGGGTAACTGATGAAGTAATGACACGACTATCCGGCCCTTGGTTCTTTCCTAAAACAAATGAATAAACTAAATAAATTTGCAGATCCAAAAACTAAGACACCAGTAGTAATAAATTAATTTTAAATAATGGATCGAAATCATAATGTAGATAAACAACTAACCAAACCTCACAATAAGTTCACTCAAACGCTTTGACCATTCTATGTTTTCTTTATACGGGTTGCACAACTCCTGTGGTAAACATCCGCAACCCTGAAAACGAGAATAAACTGAACGATTGGATTAAATAGGGTAGCTGGGGCGTATGGCGTGACGTGAGTGTGTGTATGGGCATGCATGTGTGTATATGTGCGTGTGTGACTGAATGAGTGGATATAGTACGTGAACGTGTGAATGAGTGAGTAGCTGTGGGGTTGGACGTGCTGATCGCCGTTCTTTCGTCGAGGGGGTCGCCAGAGTCTCATTCTTTCACTTGCTTTGTTTTCATTTCTGTATATATCATGTATATCGCGTACATTTCAGTTATTTGTGCTGAAGTAGCAGGAATTCTTACTCGATCCCAATGATTGAAGCTACTCAAAAGGGGCTATAAAAAAACCTCATCCAGGCACGCGACCTGCTATGCGACTTCGTTGATTTCCAACGAAGTAGCGTTTCATTACAGTTTTACGAAATCCATATTGACGGTCGTGGAGAAGATTGTTGTTTTCGAGATATGCCATTAGTTTATAATTAATAATTTTTTCCATAACTTTAGCAAGTACCGAGGTTAATGCAATGGGACGATCATTTGATGGGTCAGACTTGTTGCCCTTTTTCGGGGCTGGTTGAACATTAGTCAGTTTCCACATTGATAGGTAAAGACCCGAGCTTAAGGACAAAAAAAGAAACTAATAAGTGGGTAGACCAGGCTATCAGCGCAATGTTTTAGTACAATAGGTGTGCTAAGATTTGCTAAGATCTAGATTAAGCAGTGTTGACTGCAAAGTTCTTGGACGAAAGTAAATTTTGTTCATTGATGATTGGATAGGTGAAATGTTCGGTGGATTTATACCGGAATCATCTGTAATAGGCAAGATAATACTTTATCAGATTTATTTCCAGTTTCCGTCCTATAGTAATATGCTAACAACACAATTATTCAAAACATTCCTATGTACATCTGAGCCGTTTCCGGTATTAAATTTTTTTTTGTTAATTTTCTATATTTTTTCACCTAAATATGAAAAAATTGTAAAGAATTAATAAATTGAAGAAATTACACAATTTCAATATGGAATAAACTTTATGCTGACCGAGGAATTTACATTTTGGCTCGTGCAATGAAAATTCTTTTTAAATTGGTTTTTTTTTAATTTCATCTGTTGGGGTTGGTAGCTTAAGCTGAAACAGCTAGTTGGTTTTTGAATATGAAGTTGGTGGAACAGGTGTTTTTTTTTCGGAAAATGGAACAAAGGAAGATAAAAAAATGGCTTCTTTCGAGGTTGATATTTATGTGTTTGATTATAAATTCAACAAAAATTATAAAAGTTGCAAAAATAATAACGTATATTATGTATGATAAAATACCGTTTAAAAGTGATTAACGTAACTTAATATTAAAAATCTTTATAAAATTACGTCTGTGAAAAGAATGTGTTATAGGGTCAAAAATTTAAAAGTATAAAACACAAGCTTAATGGAACAAACTAAAGGAATTAAAGTAATGCATTATTGAAGCTAACTACAATATTTATGTACAATAAAATCAAATATGTGTAAAATAGAATTAAAATTGAGTTTTTTGCAATTCCGAATCACAATTCGACGTATTTCGATGTTGTCAACACTGTCAAAAAGTGAGATTTTTCCGCACTGTTTTATTTTTCCGCACTGTTTTAACTTTTTGCTTTGTTTTGTAGAAGTGAATAGTATATTACATACCTAGCGTTGTAAATAGCATTTTACATGCGAATGAAAATATTGCGCGCGAGACGCGTAGCGGCGAGTGCAGTACCTTCACGAGCATGGAAAAGGTTTACAGTTTGAGGATTGTTATATACTTTTTCTACGACTTTGTTTTAATGCCCAAACGCATATAATTATTTGAAAAAATGAACTACTAATTATAAATTAAATGCAAATTGTGGTAGGCTTTACATTATTCTGTGTCAAAATGAATTGAAATATTTAATTTTTAAAAATCAAATTTTTCTTTTTATTAAAAGTGTTCAGTAATATATATATGAAAATCCATTACCGCGCGCTTTTTTTTTACTTACCGCACACTTTTTGAAATAATCAATTTACATGTCATGGATAGTGTGATGTAATTTATAATTTACTGTGATAGGAGTAGAAAAAAATAAGAACGTATGGAAAATTTTCTCAAGGGTAAGTTGATAAAAGAAATGTTTACTTATATCTAAATATGAATGTAGAGGGTAAAAAAGTTGAATGCAGAGTAATTTTGTTTGTTTCATTGTGATTCGGAATTGCAAAAAACGTTGTGTGCAACTCGTCGCACAAATTGATTTTTTCCGCACTTGTCGTAATTTACCCAAATTACGACGCGTGAGGAAAAAATCAACTTTGTGCACCTCGATACACAAAGTACTATTGTGTAATCAATTATTGTTGTTGTTGGGATAAATGGAGGATGATTCAATTTAATAAAGAAAAGAGAAATTATTAATGCACGACCGCTGTTTTGATATATGAATACATTGGAGTTTTACAGTTGGACCTTCTTGATAAACTCTCACCTTGGAATATAAACTCTGGAGGCTGGAGGTATTTGTTAAATTTTTTAGTTATCATTGTAGTTTTTTTATAACTATATAAAATGATGTGTTAATTAGCCAGAATAGCGAGGGTTCTGACATGACAGTTCTCCCTTCTGGAGATGCTGGATGGTGATGTAGGCAGACGATTTGTTTCTGTGTTTAAAATTTTCTTGTGTGTAGGGGTTGGTCACTAGGATTCACGCCAGCTCGAGCTAGCGCAGGGTGAAGATAGTGTTTGCGTTCTCGACCAACTGGTAGACCTTCACAGTCTACCAGACGTACTAGTACAATCTCATAGCCTTGAGATTTCAGCCTTCATATTTTACACTTACAGTGATCGAATCAGAGTGCTCATCAAGGTAACACATGTACGAAATTGAGATATCAAGCAATTCTTGAAATCATTCCTCACCGGAACCTTCTTTGTCACTTTAGAAACTTTTTATACTGCAAAATATACTAAATTCAAAAGCAGTATCCATCGCTTTTCCATTAATTCTAGGGGTAGGGAGATTATCGAAATTCTTAGCAGCCTACCAAAATTTGAAACCTACAAAGCTTCATAGCTATATGGTATGAAAATTTAGGATCAGCGAATAGAACGGATAATACTTCGGGTTTGATCATAGTTTCAAGGTTTAGGTTTGGAGTAAAATTCCATTTTCCAGTACCAAAGGTTGTAAAAAATTCCCCCTAAAAACTACAATTCAACTGTAGGTAAAACTTTATGTGAATGGGAACTATTCGAAAAAACGATGAAAAACTAGAATTTGAGCCGGAATTTGTAAATTTGACATATTTTAGAGTAAAGATAGAACCTTTTTTTTTTTAAAAAAAGTTTAAATTCAAAGACCTTTGGCTCTGGCGCTGTCTTTAAAAAAGTTTTTTTGATATTTTAATTTTAAAATAATTGAAAAAATGTTTAACTAATTTTGTTTCTAAGAATCAAGAATGGTCAAGTTCAAATTTCGACTTTTTCACCTGTGTAGATCACGTTTTTAATCTATTGTAATATAGAACAAAAGGCCAATATGGGCACATTTGACATTCATGGTGTCTTATTTATAAGCGAGAATTACAAAAATCTTTCGCTCGTTAATGATTAAATTTATTTAGCACGTGTTGTCCAATGAATCAGAATCCAGTGTAAAATAAATAACTAAACACTATGGAATTCCAGCTAATATTCATAACTTATTGTATGACAAATGAATCGAAAGTGAAAGCTTATTCCAAAATTTTGACAAAAAACTAAAAATTTTCTATGCTACTAATATTATAATAAATGTTAAATCAAGTGTTAAAGCAGCAACCAATCGATGGTAAAAACAATCGTAATAATTAATAAACGACCTTTTTAATCGTAGATTAAAAACTTGAATGGCCTTTAGTAGGTCAATGAAATTATTTAAATTAGTATAACCAAAAAAGTTAATGACAATTATTTGATTTCTTTTCAGACCTTGTAGTACTGAAATTGTTTCCACGTGAATCATGATGGCACTTCTAGATTAATCCAGATTTTAATTACTTCAACACCACCCCATCCATCCACAAACCTATATGTATATATATTTAACAGACCACTTAAAAATCATGTAACATTTTTATGCAAATGAGCCCTTGAAGATACTTATAAAAACATTTAGCAAAAACTACTTTTTCCAAGCTTGTGTTGCATAAATAATTCATTAAAAATATTTAATTTTTTTTAAATTTCTTTAACGTTCTCTAATGGAGTTTTTAAACAAAAGAAAATTAATTTTCATTTTCACCATTTTATTATTTTGAATTTTCACAAAGTGTAATTATATAGTGGAAGAGTGCATTTTACTGGCTTTTTTTGCTAAAATATAGTTTTACAAATGTAAAATTGTTATTGGAATTATAGGATTATTTGTTTGGGTTAATTATGGTATGTTATGGGATTTGTTAATGTCACTTTGACACGCCAGAATAACAAAATAACATTAAGAAACATAAAATGTAGTATAACTAACTATACTAAAAATCAATAACTATTTAGAAATTAAATGTTAAAAAAATTTAGCGATTTAGCACAGTCTTAATTGCATTAGGATTATTTTAGAACAAAAAAGGATGGTCATTAATTATATGGCTTCATTTTAATATATTATAAGTAATTCGTTTATTGTAATTAAAAACTCCATTAGAAAAAGTTTTACTTGGTATAATAAAATACAAAAATAAATTTAAATCTTGAGATTTTATATGAAATTTAATTAATGTTTTTCTGTTTCTTTAAAACCTACGCATTCGTAAGAAAACATTAAGTTTTCTTTTGTATTTTCTTAGAACGTTTTATAAATCGGAAATGGAAATGTTTTAAAATTCCATTACGATAAAATAGTTTCGAGAAAGTTTTTAAAGGATTGAATTAATGGTTTTTTATATGAAAGATTATTTATAAATGTTGTATTTTTATGCTGAATAGCCTAACAGACATTTAAAAGATTAACGATATACCAGGGACACAGAAAAAATATTAGGGTGGGATGGGGTCCAAAGAATTTTTTTTAAAGTGTTGTGTTATAGGAATTAAAATATGTGTCACAACAACACATAGATACCTTTTAAGACCTAGGTTCCACAAGAACATACGCAGAGGTGTTCACGCACGCTTTGTTTAAACTTTCGTGGATTGAACGTCCCCAGGACTATTGATTCGTTCAAGGCATTCCATTTATGCAATGTACGGACAAAGAAATCCCTCTGCATTCTGTCACTTTAACAGTGAGTAATCGCAACAGTTTGACTGTTTTCACAAACCGTATGTTTGAGTAATAATGGATCTGATTTCGTTCGAGCACTTCTGGTGACGATATTTATAAAAAACAACGAGATCAGCAACAGTACAATGGTGTTGTAGAGAATCAAGATTTGATGTTAAATTTCGATCACTTACAATTCGCATAGCACGATATTGTACAGACTCAGAAAGAGCCAGGATGGAAACAGGTGCAGCACCCCAAACTTGACAACAACACTTCATATATTGAGAAGGCCGAGTTTATTTGACGCGCTGTTTGCAATTGCCATTATATGATAGTTCAAGAGTAGGTCATTCGGAATTATGACTCCCAATAAACGAATGCTTTCACATTCGTCTGTTTTATCGTCACACATACTAATTGATATATCATTAGCAAACTCTTTGATCTGGAAACAATCAATAGCTATGTTTTGGTGGAATAAATATTTATTTACTTATCTATTTAATGAATTTATTTATTTATTTTGAAATAAAATCCATTTATCTATTTAATGTATTTATTTATTTACTTATTACTCAAAGTGATAAGAGATTTCCAAGTCTAAGATTCGTTTGTTGACAAAAAACAACCAAATATGGTACAAATGACCAATATCACCCAAGCCAGAATATCGCATTCGCGAGTCCTCCCCAAAGATGGCATGTGAGAACTGACTAGATACGCCCCTAACGACCAGATTCTATAGAACAGTTTCTCCCACAACCAGATTCTATAGAACAGTTTCTCCCACTCCCACAACAGTTTCTCCCACGCAAATATAACCAAATTCCACTGATCCAGACATGGTTGCTCTACCTAAAACCTAAACTAAAAATAAATTACTAAAACTAATGCCATTTCTGGAGAACGCTCCCGAGCGCCAGACTCTAAGTCTTAAACTCCAATGGACATTGTTCTATTTAATAAACTAATGATTATTCAGAAAGAAATGTATTGAATTTGTTTGAGGTGAAGCCCCTAATCCAGAAAAAAAATTAAATTGATTTCCCTTTTCATTCCATTGAGGAAGTTCCTGAGTAAGAAATGGTACTACTGGTTTGTACCTAAGTACAGCAATAGCCACTTCTTGACACCAGAAAACTTCCTCGAAACGAAGAGCAGAACCAATTAGTCTTTCGATCGCATATCCATAGGGGACATAGGCGACCTAGGAGTATCAATTTATGTTAAGGGGTGAAGTCCCATGGATGGCTTTTTAGGGTTTACCATTTCAAGATAATTTTAATTTAAAACAAAACGAAATTTTTTTAAATTTCACCAAAACACTTGATATTTAATATTTATCAACAATACTTTAAAAAAACATCACAAATCACAAAAAGATTCAAAATAACGACATGAATTTAATTTTCTCAAAAAACACAAATCCTGAAAAATATTACTAACAAACTGTAAAATATAACGGGTTGTTTTTGTTTTGAAGCCGTGTAACACAAAGATCGTACAATCTATATCCAATCCAAAGCACATCCAATCCTTATACCAATCCATATCCATCAAATCTAATCACCATGCAATCTATATCCAACCTATATCCAATAACCATACTCAATCCAAACCCAATCCATACACAATCCATACCAAATCCATATAAAAAAACCCAACTGGTTTGACCAAAACGAATCGAAACAAAAAAACCCAAAACAGGTTTTACAGAAATTCACGCGCCAAAAATTATAACGCAAAAAATATCTAAACTCATATAAAAACCTACAAAAACCCAAGTGTTTGTTTCTCGCGCCATGGTACGAAAATTTTGGACTTTTCAAACGAATAATAATATTATAATGTTAAGCCGGAAAACTGAATCTAAGACAAACAAATTAAACTTGCAAATCTCTTATCACCGAATCACATTGAATAATGCAATGAAACTTTTATATTGCTAATAGAGAAAATAATTTAGTTCTACAAAAATGAATCACCAAAAAATTATACAAATTAAAATACAAAAGGCTTACATTAATTTATTTCTTGAATGTTGTCTTCTTCCAAAAAACCAGTCAATGAAACAAATGTTTATTGTAAGCTATAATTCATTTTACCAAACGTAATTTTTTTAAAAGCACTATGAAATGACAAAACCAAACTAGATTTGCCAATTTGAAGTACATCCCTCATAATAACTAAAATAAAAAAATAAATAAAAAAATCAATTGACATCAAATTTATGAATATTTGAATTTAACACGTAACGGCTTGGAATGAAGCGATTACCGTAGCCATTGGGTATAAAAAGTGTGTTGAACGGTTTCATTATCACTTCTCTTGAATAAATATTTTCACGCTTTTGTATTTGAATTTATGTTTTAGATTCATTTTTATCATTTTAATTTTATTTACTAAAGCAGCAATTAGACTATTGCAGAACTCCGCAATATTTCTGCAATGGTAGTGTGCAAAATATTCATTGCAGAAAAGTTTGGCAATGAACTCATTGCAAAACATTGCAATGAGTTCATTGCCAAACTTTTCTGCAATGAATATTTTACACATTACCATTGCATAAATATTGCAGAGTTCTACAATAGTCTAATTGCGGCTTAAATGATTCATCTAACAATGATTTTTCACTAAGACTTATTACATCAAAAACTGTTACAAACCTATTACAAAAAAAACTATCACAGAAAAACTTTGATAACATAACATAATTTAATTTTATTTCTATAAAAAATTTACATTTTTTCACAATTAAATTTCAATGATATTTTTGCTTTAATTTTAATCAAATACTAATCATTATGATTTAAATTTATATCCTATTCCATTTAAATTTTTATTAATTGCCAATCCAAACAATTTGATCGCTTATATACACAAATAGGTTTTCTGTTTCCCCATCCATTACTGTAACAAGCATTTTTCACTAATACAAACAATCATTTATGCAAAACATGTTTTGCAATGTATTATTAATTGAAACAAAAAAACACAGTAGTACAAACAAATGTCCCTACGCTTATTACAATTGAAGAAAATTCCTTGGAATTTCGAATATCGAATTTCTTTGAATATTAATATGTACTATTATTTTAGAATAAAAAGTGAAAATAGTCCGTCGTTACAAATTGACTAAATTTTTGTAACCCCAATCGACTTTTTTTAGGTCTTCGTTTACATTCAAGTCAGGCTTTATTCGTTTATGCATTTTATTCTTTGAAGATTGGGGGACGAAT
This sequence comes from Diogma glabrata, assembly GCA_963693315.1. Classification (NCBI taxonomy): domain Eukaryota; kingdom Metazoa; phylum Arthropoda; class Insecta; order Diptera; family Cylindrotomidae; genus Diogma; species Diogma glabrata. The sequence continues at coordinate 453,398,531 of OY856186.1, read as the reverse complement.
GTGATGTGCAATATACTATCATCTGCAAAACTATTTATCGGATTACTGGTGAGTTTCTAGAGTTCGTTGATATAAATTAAAACTAGAGTAAGGAATAAAACTGAGCCTTACTGAGGGGTACACCAGCTTTTAATTAATTTAGAATCAGAAGAAAAGCCATCGATGGATACCGAAATGCATCGGTCGGTGAGAAAATTTTTAATCAGCTTTAGGACTGCGGGGTGAAATCCTCCGCAACGAGCTTGTTGATCAGGTTGGCATGCTAGATTCGATCAAATGCTTTTGAGATCTCTAATGCGATAACGTATGATCTTTATCCAGTATGCTGTTTCAACGATGGGCTACAAAGTTCAATTTGTTCCTATTTTTGTGACGGGCTAGAAATTGCCTGACAAGCACGAAGGGAAAATACCATATTTATAGAATTTATAGAAAATTTTTGTGAGAGTAAGTGCAAGTTTTTTTGAAAATGTGTTTAGAATAGTCCAGACTGGAGGATTTGTTGATATTTAACCCTTTAAGACTTTTTCGACCATTTTCGTTTTGAAATTAAGATCTTTCATATACTAACTCCCTGGCGACTGGATTTAGCGTATTTCTCTAGGTGTTTCGAAATAGAAGATTTGGAACCAGACTTTAATTCCAGGATTAATGGCACTGTAAAAACTTCGTTTCCAAGTGACAATCTGACTGCCTTGGAAAACAAATATTGTTTAATTTTGTTGGGGTTTCATTATTGTGAATGGAACGAACTTATTGATACTAAAACATTTTAGTCAAACAAAATTTTTACTAAGTATATTATTATTTTATTTTAAATTTATCATTTTCACTCAGATAATATACCAACCTACCTAGGAACTCTGGAAGGTTGGTATATTATCTGAGTGAAATAAATAATAAATATTCCTGGCGAAAGTAGTGAATTATTTGTCGCAATGACTTTTATTATAGATACCTACGGTATCTATATTTCAAGGGTATTTTTAAATTTTAATTATAAACGAATGTACGGACTACAACGTGGACTAATACACGAGAAAGATCTCTAATATAACACTCCAATAATTTAATTTTTAACTAGCACTATCAATAGTACGAACCAAAGTTTTTCTAACAAAAAGTAATAATTTAATAATAATTTAGGACAATCCATGCATGAACAAAAAAATTAGATAAGATAAATAAATGAAAATACATTAAGCTTACATTAAGTTGTTGTTTGAATGTTGATCTGGCTAAAACGTTTACTATACACACATCCTGTTCGATACACACCTCCTGTTCGATACACACATCCTGGTCGCTAAAGAACCATGTACCGTTTCGAACGGTAATCCAAATGGTAGTTGAACAACAAGATTGCATCGCAAAATGAAACCAACTGGCATGCAGGACCATATAAAATAACAAAACGCCACACTTCTTGTCGTTTATCTGGGCAATACATAAATAATAAATTATTGGAACTGAACACGCTGGATCTGCTTGTCCCGACGTTAATGTATGGTATGAAAGAAATTCCAACTCTGTATGCCTCAACTTTAGATTTTTTTATTCCAGTGTTGGTTCCAATTACATATCCATAATTACAGTATATTATATAGAAAATTGTTAATAGTAATTATCGCTTTCCACAGAACACAATATTAACATTTATTGAACTTTATATACCTGTACCACAACATATTATTACGTTCCGATGTCGGTCAACGTAGCTTTTATTTATTAAAATGAAAACAATTCATAACACATGTTTAGTTAATTTCCATATTTTTATTTTAATCACAATTAATGAATAGCAAATTTTAATTTCAAAATTCACTACAAAGAATTTATTTACAATTTTCATATTTCCTTTTAAGCACTTGTGGTACGATAACATTTTTCGTTTTATTAAAATTTTACATAATTCAGTTTTAAGTTCTAAACACAACTCGAAAATATTGAAAATTATTTTTCTATTTATAATTTTTAAAATTAATTTAAACAAGAAAGAAGAGTTGGTTGGTATTGCAATACCTTTCTTTCATTTGCCATACACAATTTTTTTTATATTACGAATCCACAGGTTAATTCATCTACCATACAATCATCTTCTTGTTGGTTTTTCTAATACGTAAAACGCGCACCGAATTTATTTACACCCTTTTTATCATTTAAGAATACCAGCAAAAAGAACTGGTTACATTTATGTATTGAAATATTTCATTTTTTTATTTATAATATTTCGTTTCATTATAATAAAAACGAAAGAAGAGATATCTAAATGTAACCATACTTTTGTTTCATTTTTTTTTCTTATTTAAACATTGCAAATAGAGTGCAAGTATATATAACAAAAATCATTATAACCTTGATGTTACAAAAAGTCAGGTGATTATTAATGAAAAAATGTTAATGCTAAATATGTATTATAGCCGAGGGTGAGGCAAAAAGTTATTTGTATGGTGATCTGTTAAATGTAAAGTTGCGACAATGCAAAATGTATATTTGGGTAGGTCAGGGATGGAAATTATAGAATGAATTAACGATAATCTAATCTTTGCTGTTAACGCAACCAGTTTATTTGTTTGAACTGCCAAGCCTTAAATTATAGGCAATACACCCTATACTGATCCTCAATCGTTCTGCATTCATGTTTAACAACACGTAACTTGGCGGGCATAACATGTTTTTGACAAATGATCTAACGTTGGTACCATTAAAAGTATGAGAACCTTTACGTAGGTCAGATCAGAATTTGATTTCCACACATTTAAATTTACAAGTTATTAAACCGTTTAAAACTAATTCTGGTCTTGTTTGGAATTATAAAGCTGCAGATTTGCAGCGACTTAGAGATATCTTTAATTAGTAATAGAATGAAAAATAGTAATAGAATGCAAATAGTAATAGAATGCAAAGGGATTTCTTTGTGCGTACATCGTACACATGGAATGCTTTGCCCGAATCAATAGTCTCGAGTGCCTTCAATCCACAAAGATTTAAAAAAAAGCGTTCACCTATACCTCAAGACGCATGTTGTTGTGGGACCTACGTCTTAAAAGGTATCTATGTGTTGTTGTGACACATTTTTTAATTCCTACTACACAACACTTCTTATTAAAAAAAAAAAAATTCAAACATTTCTCCTTCTAATTTTTCAGAAATAATACACCTGGGTATGCGCAAGTTTATTCCAGTTGATCGTTCCGAAGGCTGATCTATGGGTTTCGAGTAAATATAAAGAAGCAATAAAATTTAAAAAATGCTTTTAAAGTATAACCAAAATAAATCTGTTGAAAACCGAATAGAAAAGTATATATTATGTATAAAAAAAACTAATAGATGTAGAGAATAATCTTTTTATTATGGAAAAAGCTACTAATTTTGCTGAGCTATTTTTAAAAGCCATTAGTGGAACCTAATCCAGTTCTTGTAATTTCTATCACAATGGAGCGTAAAAATATAATTTGGAAAATGCTTTTTCAAGTTAATACTAATAAGGCATCTGGGCCAGATAGTATTCTCTCAGTTATTTTTGAAACATTTGTTAAGAAATTAGCATCAATCCTTACTAAATTTGTCTAATCCGGACCCGAACCTTACCTCCTAAGGAATAGGAGCCATACATGTTGGTTTTCATTTGAAGAGCGCACGAAAAAGTTGCGACATTTTAAGTCAAAAACGGTGCGTTTGTAAATTACTAAAAAAATAGTTTTGGACTACAAAAAAATCACCTTGCATATAACACTCCATTTGCCAAGGTAAAAAGTAATTACAGGAAAAAATTCACGTTTTAGGTAATAACTTAAAAACTAAACAGTCGATAATTTATTGTTAAAATATTTCAATCAATTTTTTTTAAATATTTCAATCTTTTTCGATTTTTCTAAATCCAACTCGATCTCTTAAAAAATCTTTTGTTTTATTATCTCTGTCTATAAAATACAGATAAAAACAAATACTTGTAATTTTTTTCAGTAGACGAGGACAAATACATTTTATAGCTATATAAAATTTAAAGTTGATAACACTTATAGTTTGTAAGAACATCGGTTATGTAAAAATTTGGACAAACACCGAAGTCTTACCAATAGGGTACCGTTTTTACTTTTTCAAAGTAGAGAACCCTTATAATTTTAAACGTTTAGCTTTATCTATTTTATTTCTTTCGTTAACCGTTCTTGGAATTTGAGTTTATATTTCATTGCACAAGTTGAGATCTTTTCAACATATTGTACCGTAAAATAAGACGATTTTCAGATTGCTTATCTTTTCACAATAATGTTCATACATATTTTGCGATTCAGTGATTCAAAAAATCATAAATTTTAAATACAACCATATTGAAATGTTTCGTTTTTTTTATCTTTTCAGCACTCCCAACAATTATCGGAACGTATGAAATCGGATCGAATACCATTAACAAAGCCCGAAGAAGATCATCGTCGTCGAACAATAATTGTTGAAAAGAAAAATGGTTCGTATGGATTTACATTACAAAGTTACGGTATTCACTATAAAAAAGTTCAAGAAGTTGAAATGATAACGTATGTTGATTATGTCGAGTATGACGGTCCCGCTTATAAAGCCGGAATGCGAGAAGGTGATGTTATATTATCAATAAATGGAACTGATATGGAAAAATCAGATCATAAAACTTTAGTAAATTTTATCAAAGAATGTGATTCATATATGAGAATGGTTGTGTTATTTGAAGATTGTGTACGAAAAGTAGGTTTACATATGCGTTATATACAATTACAAAACGTATTACAAAATAAAATGTCGGAATTAGAAAGAATTTGTATTAGAGAAAACGAATTGTTACAAGGTAAATGGAAAACTCATAGTTTACCAGCTAGGAAAAAAACAACAACATCACCTACAGATGGTGGAACAGATGGAACAACGTCACCGGTAGATCAAGAAACAAAACCATTACAATATTTTCGACCGACACTTTCAACTGAGGATGTTAATTTAGGTAGACCAAAAAATCACATTATTCCACCCCCCGCTCAATTTATGCTAGCGTATCATGTGAGTTATAAGGTTGCTTTTAATCACAAGTCATATTCTGATTTGAAGTGGATAATGTTTATTTTCTTTTTATTTTAGTATTTAGACCCAAATTGTCGTTATGTACTACGACCATCAGCATCTAGTAGCAGTGGTGAATATTTAGTAACAATAGGGCCACCATCACGAAGTCGTAGTGATTATCAAACATTTCTTCAAAGAGTGCCATCAACCGAAAATACATCTGCAACAACACTATCAGGACAATCACAACAGCAACAGCCATTAAAAAGTCCATCCATAACGAAACAAGATTCACAATCCCAACAACAAATTCCGCAAGACCAATCCGATAATGAGCAATTACGGAATGGACAAATAGCAGATGCGTCGAAGGTTCAACGACATGTTCATGGGCATTTTTGTAATCCATGTATAAGACATTCCAATAAGGAGAAGACAGATAATGTCGATAAAGATAATGTTAGTCTTGATGCATATGATTTGGCAAGTCCGTGTTGTGAGCCGCACTGTGTTCCTACAAAGTATGTTATCTTTTTATATTATCGTTACTTCATTTTTGAATCACTAATCATCAGTTTTTTTTACTAAGCTTTTGTAACATACGCCACGCTTCATCTGTAAATATAAGGTTCTTTATTCTCACAGACCCCACAGCGTTTATCATTATCAATATTACTAAACAATTCACTCCTCATTACTCATGCGACTACACCTAACCGGCAACTAAAATCTCATTTATTAATATTCCAGGCGAAGATCTCGTCATCATAAAGAGCACCATCATAAGCATAAACATCGTGAAAATAAAGAACGCCCCCAAAGACCAAAATCACAATCACATGTGCCACCCACACCTCCAAATCAACGACATTCCCATCACGAAAAACATGTATGATTGATTGATTATTAATAAATTTTTTTAATTAACCAACTTTCTTAATTGTTAAACTCATTCTAGCACCGTCCACGATATTTTGATTTAAGTTCAGGTTTAGCTAGTCATTGTAGTTTACATTCATGTACATCGAGTGAATTTGGTGGTGCAGCTGCTGATAATTCAGCTGCTTCATACAGTACGTCATTGAGTACTGATACATTATATTGGGAACCACATAGCGAAACGTCTGGAGCACGACCACCGGCATCAGCTATTAAAACAAACACAACACCACGTCAAAATTGTCAAACTCAACATCAATTCATTCATCGGTATTATCCGCATGCAGCACAAGTGCAACCAGCACCACCACAAGGATATCATCAACATTTTGTTCATAAACCAAAATCATGGGATAACTTAACAACAAAATCATACGGGGGCTATGGATTTGGTTATGGATATTTAGACACAGTAAGTCCTAAACCAACAACTATACCAAAACTACAAGCACAAAAACCAAACGGAATTTCATCAGCACAATTGCAATATCAACAAATACAACATCCACAACTTCCACAACAACAACAACAACAACAACAACAGCAACAACGACATTCAATTCCACGGAAAAGTTCATTTGCACGTTATTCTACATACTGTGACGTTGAAAACTATGCTCCTCCGCCAACACAATTCATTCAACATATAACAGCAACTACAACAATAACAGCAAAATCAACAGAAAATCTTATTGGTGCTCATTCCGAATCGAATTTAATATGCGATTGTTTAGATCCAGGAAATCATCAAAATTTAAATAGTGCAACATGTACCTCAACAATATCACAACCGATTGAGAGTCATGGATACTATTCAAGTTTAACAAATCCACATAGAACTAATCATAACAATTCTAATAATAATAATAATATAAATGTATCGAATACAATCATGAATAATCGTAGTGTTGCCACAACATCCGAAATTACAAGACTTTAAAAGTATTTCGTTTACCTTAATTTTAATTTAGATAATTTATTTATTAGTATATTTATTTAGTTGTCATATCAAAGATGTAATTATATATATTTATAAGAAAAGGAAAAGAAAACAGTTAATAACTATAGGATTTATTACTTCAGAGATTTTCTAGCATCACCGTTAACCTACTTATCGAGTTATACCATTACTCATACTGATTGGTATACATTATTGGTAGTATATTAAATTTTTGCAGTAGTCAGTTTTATTCAAAATCTTTTCATCCAACATATCCATTATTAGAAAACAAATTATATTAAAAAATTAAAATTGATTGGTATAAAATACTGATATAGTGATTATAGTTAAGTCAATATATATCTACTAAAAAATCTTCTCTAAAAATAAACACTTATTTGTTGAACCACTCAACACTCCTAGAATCTATATATATTTAACTGTTTTCTATTTATGTGAATAGAGAAATTAACAAAACAAAATGTAGCTTTAAGTTAATTTTTCATATTAAGCCAAAGATAAATAAATTATTAAAACTATATCTAATTATAACAAATTTGTTATTTACAAAACCATATTTTTAATTTCTATATATCTAGTCTAATTTCATGTTAAAATAATTATTATTTAGTTTTTAATTGATTTAAAGAGCCTAATTATACACCAAAAATAATGTGGTAGGAGTAATATATAAAAATAAAATTAATTTTAATCATAAACTTCTTACCTGGTATAACTGGATAAAACTGGTAAGCCCACTGATAAAACATTTGAAAATGAAGTTGTTTTGATTCTATTTACTCTATACAATTGTTTGTCATTTATGTTACATTTATATATTCTTCACTATCACGTTGGGGTCACCACTTTAACTGTGATTATTGCATCACAATGTTTTATATAATTTTAATTGGTTAAAAGAGTTAAGAGGATTATTATTATTTTCTTTTTTATAGACATAAAAAAGATACAAGATAAAAGTTAAAAGTTATCCACTATCGGCATTGAGATTTAATTCGCATTTTTGTTTACTGTATTGGCTTAAAACAAAATTTTCAATAAACAACTTAATAATTTCCTTCGAATATTATATATATAAGCAATTAGCTGATTAGAATTTCTGTAAAGCAATGTGTTCAAAATTTTTTTGTTTGGATTTAGCATAAAAATTATAATAAAATAATAAACTCCAATTTATAATAAAACCGCATAGTTATACAATTAAAGAATAAATATTTCAATGTAAACGAAACATTCCATACGGCTTAAACTTATCGAAGAACTTTTTTTTTGTTCTCTTTTTATAAATTTAAAATGATGTGTCTAATTCAAAAATGGCCTCAAACAAAGCGTTCACAATTTATACTACATACAAAACGAAAACTGATACAAGGAGTGATATGTGAAAAACAGTGAGTAAAATTTTTTATGAAAGTTTGACGATATGGGCACAGAATTAAAATATACAGTATAGCCATTGCGTCGACCAAAAAAAATTTTAACCTAACGGGATCCTACCTTATAATTTGCACGTTGAACTATAATGATGTTTGAATTTTTAGCCACTGAACCAAAGAATTCTGTGGTAAAACTATAAACCACCAAAATGTAGAATACATAACCAAACTTTTTCTTACCTTAACCAAGTTTAAAGTGAAGTTAGAAGTACAAGTCGAAATTTTTCCATAGAAAACGTGTGTTATGACGCTTTTGTATATTTTTATTCTGTGATATGGGGTTTTGTGGTTTTAAATTGCATTTTCAAAATTCTCCATCTGATTTATCAATCTGTTTCTCAATTTCTCGCCATTTTGATTATTTAAAATTACCGTATAACAGGCAACAACTAGATTTCTTGCGTTCCTTACAGATTTGTTTGTAACAGATTATTTTTAAGCCGAATTCGATATAGATTAAAAGATATATATAATTATCTTATGAAAGTGAACTTTGTATTATTTGATACAAGAAATTTATAATACATTTATTCGTTGGTGTCAATATACGACAATAAATACTAGAATGTTATTTTTTTGTAATATACAAATTTGGGATCATAATCTATAATCAATACAATTTTAGATATGTTTAGGAATTTTAAGAAAATATTAGGTTAACTTAAAAAATATTTCAAAAGAAAAAAGAATTGCAATTAAGCATAGTCCAAATTTATAAAAAGAAAATAAATATAAAATTAAATTGCTGTGAAAGTTTTAAGATTACAAAATTCAGCACAAATATCGATTAAAGTTCTTTTATATTGTGATCCCAAATTCCAAATTTTTGATAAATTTTTAAAATTATATAAAAAAAAATTCGAACATATTAATATACAAAATAATTTTAATAATTAGAAAATATATTATATGTAGCTGCTGTGGTAAATTTATAATTTAATTATATATTAATAATAAAAATGTTTTTATGCTTAAATATATTAATTATTTTGTAATTTAGAAATATTAATCAAATACAACAAAAGTCTTTGAAAAATAAACGAAAATAGATAATTATTAGATACAAACATTAAATAAATTTTTTATTGTTTTATATAATTTTTGGCAATCACTTTGGGACGTTCAAATTTATTGATTTGTGGCTCGTTAAAATAGAAACAAATAATCCATCGAAATCAAGGAATCAAGGCATATGCAATAACTAAGAATGAGCCCACTCCAATCGTCGCGTTTGAAACACGTTGATTGGAGAACCTATTATGAGAAAATATAATGAATTTTATTTTTGCTCTATCGAGCAAAATCATAATACATCAGCACTAAGACTAAGAGTCCATGAGTAGGCAAAAGATGGAATGCAACGGTTTATTCTAAATCGATTAATTATTCCCAAAAATTAACCTTGGTTCATGCAGGGAGTTGATTAGATATGGTCACGAATAAACAAAGAATATAAGGCATATAACTTAAAAAACTTCAGAATACCTAGTGCTTTTTTAACAGATTAAAATATATTCATACAAAAACACGGATCTTTTGGATCGAATTTTCGACAAAAACTCGAAAATAATTAAACTTTTTCATTCACCTATACTCATCTCCCCGGAAAGTAATAAAAATGCGTTCATAAAACTTCAGACAAGAGTGTACACCAGTGCGCACCATGCAGTGCCGTCTTATTACTTTGTGGTGCCCTTAGGCAAAATATATTTTCTTTTCAAAATGGTGCCCTTGATATATTTATATATACATATTTTATATTCATAATATAAATATAAATAATAATATAAATAAAAATAAATATATTTATAATATAAATACACATAAATATAGATATAAAACTTATATCCAAATTTATAACAATAAAATTAGTATGCGAGGCTCGTATTGCATGCGCTCTGCGTGTATTTGAATACATCGGCTAATTTGTCATTAAACGTAATGCGCACTGCGCATGTATCGCACCATCCACATTCCATTGTTTTTTTTTTAGTTCTATGATTTTGCAACCGTCGTGTCTGACGTTTCTAAACGTTTAGCAATGGTTAATGATTGTGTTTTGTATGTATCACACAAGAGATGCAATTTTTTTCATTTTTTTGTGATCTACGTGTTGTGTATCGAGAAAACATAAAAAATGAAACGAGTTCAAACTCAAAAAAGAAAGACAGCGGAAGAAAAAAAACGAAAACAGGCCAAATTGCTTGCAAAAATACCAAATATAACAAACTTGTTTTGTGCCGGCTCCAGTGGCTCGTCGTCGTCCGGACTGGGGTCAAATGCATCAGAAGATACAAACGATACCGAAACTGGATCTGCTGGTAAAAACGATGAATCGATTAACACTTTTCTATGAATTATATCAAGCGCAAGCTTGCAAATGGAACTGTTGTTGACTGAGATTGGGTCATTTTTTCGCCCCTCATTACAATCTGTTCTTTGTTTTTCCTGCAAATTATTTGGAACAGCTGATCAAAATATTGAAGTGTTCAGGACTTCTGGTTTTAATGACTGAAAGAAATGTAGTTATCGTTTTGGCCTGCATGAAACTAGCAAAAATCATGCCAATAACCATTTAGCGTATCCGTACCAGAGCGAAACAGACAAATGCACTAGATGCGAAATTTCTAAAACAAGAGCAGATTGAAATGAATTATTGGCGAGAAGTCCTGCGCAGAATTGTTTCGGTCTTAAAATTTTTGGCATCAAGAGGTCTTTCGTTCCGTGGTAGTGATCAAACAATCGGCTCAAGCACCAACGCCAATTATTTGGGCATACTGGAACTTATTAGCGAGTATGACCCCTTTCTGGCGACACATATTGCCAATCACGGCAATAAAGACAAAGGTATTATTATCTTAAGAATAATATTAATCGTGGTTCAAGATACTGTATAAATTCAACCTAGTGAATGCCAAATTGCAAGCGATGGGTTTAGATTTATCTTCTACCGTAAAACACTTCACTTCCTTACTTCTTTTTTTAGACACGTTAAAAACAGAATTCGATGGATTTTTCAATGATTGTGAGATATATTTTAATGAATATGTTCTCCCTGACAACTCTTTGAGAGAAATTTTACAGGATAGTGCGCGAACCCGTTCAGGTAACACTTTCACGATTACAAACAAGGAGGCATTTCGTGACAGCATTTTTTTACCAATTATAACAAATTTATTGACAGAGTTGAAAATAAGGAAACAAATATACAGTGATTTTTATGAAAATTTTCATTTTTTAGTAGTGCTAAATAGCTTAAATATTGATCAAATAACGGCTGCCTGCAAAAAGTATGTGCTATTTATCAAGCGGATGTTTCTGAGTCTGATCTAATCAATGAATGCGAATTAGCAAACCACTACCTATTTTTAGACGAAGACATGATAAATATATCTGGTCAAACGCATGCGTCCTTCTACACAACCACCATAAAAGACGGGTTAACCGCAACGTTTCCTAACATTGAAATCCTTCTCCGAATTTATTTTTGTTTCTTTGTAGCCAATGTAACTGACGAACGATCGTTTTCAAAATTAAAATATATTAACTATTTAAGAAATAGCATGACCGATGACAAATTGAATGCATTATCTCTAATTTGCATTGAACGACGCGTATTAGACGCGATTAGTTTCGATGAAGTTATTGACACTTTTATTGCAGCCAAAATTAGACGTAAGAACATAGAGAAATCAGAAAATAATTGATTTTGTAATATACATTATATAACAGAAAACCATTTTTAAAAGGTCGATAGTTCGAAATAAATGCTTTTATACAGAAGTATGTGTTTTTTTAACTATTCTTAACCAGACCAGATCGTGATCTACCCTAAATCGTGGTGCCCCCCAAATCGTGGTGCCCTTAGGCATTGCCTATATCGCCTTGGGGCTAAGACGGCACTGGCACCATGTCAATTCTGACTTTTTTTGTGCCGTTGATGTTCCACATAGAAACGTAGACTATCAACGAGTGTCCCCTCACCGGCATTAATTTCCTGTTGCACTTGAAGCGGTTTAAGTTTCATATGAGTGATCAGCACATATTTTGTGTTCTATAAAACCATGTGTTTAAACTACTTTAGGCGCGATTTGATAAGTAACTCAAAACTTTTTTCGGACGGAAATAACGTTTTTAAACAGAAATGACGTTAAGTAAAATAAATTATAGTGAAACGACAAATATTCATTCCTATCATACTACAATCTGATTTAAATCTTAAACACATACACACAAATGCATTAAACAATAATAAAACAAAGAAGAAATTCAAACAACAGTGAAATAATAAAGGTAAACGATTATTATTTTCGGCAAGTATACGATACAATTCGATTATGTGTCATTATTTTTTGATATGAAATTTTAACAGTTAATCATTTGGTAATGTTATTATATTTTTTTGTTCAGTCTCGTGTTAAATATTATATGAGTTAGATGCGTCGATTTTAGTTACTTAATTATTGAGTTTCGTTATTTTTAAAATTTATATTTTTTTCTTATTTTTCATTCAATCAATAAAAAAAATGAGCGCGTGTAATCTTTGCACGCGGTTGAAGTAACACATTTGGATACTGTAGCAGGTTTTACTAAAAATATTAAATAAATATATAATATGTAGTATCCGCCAAAGTTCAGCCGTTTTTTATAGTTGCCCAAAGGGCGATATTTTTATAATAAATTTAGTACTTATATTTTTGTAAGGGACAACATTGTAATTTTTGCTTGTGTTGTGGAATATAAAAAAAAACGTCAGAAGAAAAACGACCAACGAATTCAATTTTTGTTTTGATAAAAATAATAAAAAGTAATATAGCCCTAGTATTACTACAAATATTCAAAAGTGGGATTAGGATAGGCCCTAGTTATCCTCAACGTATTGGAATTTGCCAACGATAAAGATATTTTCAATAATTTTAGCTTTTCGCAAACGTTTATACGACACGTGGAAACGACGATCCAAAATGTTTCCACAACCACGTAAATTATTGTTTGACGAGTCAAATGATGAGTTGAATATCCCATTCAACTTACGGTAACGAACGATACGAAAATCTTTCTGCAATGGATATTTTCAACGATAGAAATCTTGGAGTTTCATTCAACACGTCATATAGGTTAGGGGACGACCATGTAAAGCCCTTTCAAGGTCAGTTCCCGGTACAAAAGAATGCGTGAACCATAACGAAAACATAGCACCAAAAAAAACGGTACCAACGGAAAATGTGAATACTTTAAACGTAAATTTTTACAATTTTTTTTTTTTTTTTTTTAGAAATTAAATGTGAAAAATTAATCTGTATTTAATTCAGAAATGCAGTTTTTAAAAATCAAATCACATTGACGTTGTGGTGTTTTTTTGACATAATGTCAATAACAACAAAAGAAACGATTTCATTTTATTGCCAAACAAAAAGTCAATGTTAACTTTATAGAAAAAAAAGATGGCGAATATCAAACCAACCAAACGTGTTTTTGTCTGCTCATAAAAAATTAATTAAAAATTAAACGAAAATAAAACAAATTGAACTTTTCAAGTGACTGAAATAAATAATATTAATAAATTAAGTTAATCAATAGTGAAAAACAAAAATTGATAACAATTTAAACCAAATTAACGGCTCGCCGCATGGCGATGCCTCATCGGCTTGCATTAGAAACCACACGATGGCTAGCAGTTTAAGGCCATCTGAACTGCTTTCAGAAGAAGCTAAGCAAAACATTTATATGAATTTAGAAAACTATATGACGCTCCAAAGCGGTAACAGAAACTTTCTAACGATGGAGGTGACATACAATCACCCAACCAAAATGTAATGTTAAATACAACCAACAATACAACATTGCAAACAACAATACAACGAACAATAGTTGATATTAATAGTAGTGTAAATATGACAAACTGTGATCTCGAAGATTCCATGGATTCTGATCACAACAAATTCCCACGAATTCAAACTCGTCAAAAGAGGTCTCAAACGAAGATTAACCACCGCAGATCAACCACCAATTGAAACATTCAATATATTCTAAAACCTCACTATGGAGGACGATTCCAATACAATGGACGATGATTACGGAACTGTTAACCAAGATGATACTGTAAGTCATATTAACTCTAATAATAGTGTTACAATACAATCGACAAAAATATTAATACAAACAATAACAATACTAGAAAAAATTCTAATTTTAACTTTATGAATAATTCTAGCAATAATACAAACTATAATAATAATACTAATCCTAATAGTAATGTAAACAATAATAATAATGGCGTTAATTCCATTAAACAGAAACTAGTATGGTGCCCCCGATTTACATTTTTGGTGCAAGCACTAAAAATATCATAAAATTAATACAATCAATCTCATCCTCCACGGAATTTAAAATCCACAATACAGGTGTCGGTAATTCGACAGTCTTTGTGAACAACCCAACCACCAATACAAAAATCATTAATTTCCTAAAAAATAGAAAAATCGAAGTCTTCTCTTTTACCTAAAGAACTGCGTGAAGAGGCCCTCTTGCTAAAAGGGGTTAGCGGACGGTATTCAGAAGAGAAAATTTAACACAAACTGTCAATATACGCACCAAACGTAAAAATAACAAAAATTGCTAGATACACGACCCAATGGTCTAAAAGCAACAACATTTCATTAAATATTTTCTCAATCCATTTTGAAACTGGACAAGACCTGCCTGAATTACTAAAAATTAAATATTTGCTTCACCAAAAAATTTCATGGGAGAAAATCAACAAAAAAGAAATTATCCAATGCTATCGTTGCCAACGATTCTGCGACATAGGGAAAAACTGCGCCTACTCCAAAAGATGCGCTAAATGTGGGGAGGATCGTGGACCAGATGAATGCAGAAGAAACAAAAACAATATTAACGGCACGCCTGCAGTATGTGTACACTAACTAACTTTATGCAGACGACACATTACTTATGGCTCAAGACGAACGACCACACGTAGCACTTAATAAACTCAAAAAACATCTTGACATTGCTATAAATTTTTACAAAACGTGGGACATCAATATAATGCACCTAAATGTAAACTAATCTGTTTCAGAAATGCCAGTGGTAAAGGTCATCACTTGGTTGTCAGGGAAAGCAAATATCACAATTGAAAATAGAGAAATAACACCTTCTAACACCATCAAATATCTGAGGGTCAATCTCCAATATAAGCTCTGCTTCAATCCACATGCCAGGATGTGCCTCAACAAAGCTAAATATGCTCTATCCTTCCTTACTCAAACCACTAATATCTTCAAGAAATGTTGAATATCGCACCAAATTAATAACGTAAAAAACCTTAATTAGACCAATCTTAACATATGCCTTCCCCGTCTGGTTCACTACAAGTTCCACAGTTTCAGAAGAATTCCAAATCTTCGAAAGAAAAATTCTGAGAAGTTGCATATTAAAATTTAGAAGGAATAACAAAAAATACTTTCCGAACAAAGTAATATATGAAAACTCGAATATTACACCAATTATCCAGTATGCAATCAACATGTCCATGAACAGAATAAATAATCTTCAATTCCACCCAAACTCTCTGATGAAGCAGATATACGATGATAATATTTCTACGCCACTCTCGAGTAATACAATTATTACATGTCTCCAATCAGCATACCAAATCCTGATTAGGTTTCCCAATTACAACCTGTAACCAACGGTAATAAAATTGAACTTTGCTAACTAGAGGTAACAATAAACATAGAGGATAACTCTCCTTACCAGTGTTGCAAAACGTTACTCGTAACGTAACGCAAAAACGGAATAACGAAATGAAATAGCGTTATTAGTAATAATTACGTTCATAACGTTTTAAAAATTAAACTACGTTACAATAACGTAAAACGTAACGATAACTCAATATTTTATTTCGTTTTTCGGGTGACTTTTTTTATAATTATGTATATGAAAATCAAAAACCGGTTGAATAAAATCCAACTTATCTGCTCTTTATCAATTTTTGCGGACGCTTAAACTACAGATTTTGGTAGTTCTAATGCCCGATTTATAGTCGGTAACGTTAACTTAACGTTAACTTTAACTTAACCCTAACTTAAGACATCTAAAAATTTTGATTTATAGTCGGTAAGAAATTACGTATTCATTGACGTTTGATCTGATATTAATTATGGTTTTGTAATCAATGTTACAAATCAATCAATTTTTTAAAAGTAATAAACTGATTTTAAAATCAAAATTTAAAATAATAAAATTCGAAACATACATTTGATACAAAATTTAAAAATAAAAAAATTTATTTTCATATTAATTTTCTGCTAATATTTGGCTTTAAAGTCGCTCTTTTTATATCCTTTGCATTTTTTAAAAAATAAAATTTTATTTTTATGGACACTTGCAATTAAATATTACTTTTCTTCAGTTTTTATACCAAACGTCAACAAATCCTTAACAAAATCTTTAAGATAGAATGAAATGAACTTTACGTTAAGTTAACGTTAAGTTTGCGTTAACGACTATAAATGCTCTAGTGCATTTTCATACATTTGTACTTTACGTTAAGTTAAAGTTACCGACTATAAATCGGGCATAAAATGTTGTACAATTTTAAGTTTATTTTAAATAATTTCAAGTCTGTAGTAGCCGTTTTGCATCACAGGTGTTTTGAATAATTTTAAGAAAGAATATTTTTATGCTGGCCGAGAAATCAATCTGAAGATCTATTAAAAGCAACTCTAATAGTTATAAACAAACTATCAGATTTGTGAAAACTCCTGATAAGATTGCTTAGTTTTGATAAAAATTAATTATTTTTAATATGAAATGATTTCAAAATATTCGTCGGAGTGACGTGAATAATCCATTGTATAATTCTTTAATTTTAATTACTTCAGTTACATACCTACGCCCGTCGATGATCTCCACGAGATCAAAACTATAGTAGTGTGAATTATAAAAAATATATATACTTAAAAATTTTAAAATTATTGTTTTTTAATTGTTTTTTATACAATAGTGAATAATACAATAGTGAATAATAAAAGGTGTCGTTATTAAAATTAAAGAATTTGAAATGAGTCAAATTTTATAGTTACGTTATTTTAAAATTAAATTGTAATGTTTAAAACTAATCTGTTAAACATTACATTTAATTTTAAAATAACGTAATTATAACGTTATAACATAATAAAATATAATATTTTTCTGTTTCATAACGAAATAACGTACCGAAAAAATAATTATACTGTTATAAAAACGAAACGCATAACGTTACGATTTTTTTTTTCGTTTTGCAACACTGCTCCTTACACATAAATAGGGGTGCACCATACATATTTCTAATTCAATCCCAGATACGTAAATTTTCTATAAATAAAAAATAAAATAAAAAGTAAATTTTTTATAAATTTCACTCCCTTGTAAATAACCGCAACCCCATTATCCTCTCCTTTCCTTCTCCTCCTGCATATTCTGTTTACACTTAGGTTAAATTAATTAAATTAAAGCACTTGATGCTAATAAGAATGTCTATAAAGCCCTGAGCAAGCCTTATTAAAATAAATTTAAATTAAGCCTCATATTTTTTAAATAAAAATTAAACTGCTAAATTGATTAATACAACTTTATAAATAATACATTTTGTTACACTAGACACCATTTTGTCAGTGTATACTTTTTTGAAATGTTAAAAAAAATTTTTTTTTGTAAATTTACATTGAACGAAGGCAAGATAAATAAAGAGGAAAATATATTGGAGGAAAAGAGCTTTAAATAAAAAAGGTAAGATAGATATAGACAAGACAAAGGAAGGAGAAAAGAATGAGAAAGATAAGGAAAAGAACAAATTGAAAAACATCCCAGGAGATGAGGGACCATTCATAGTAATGATAGAAGAAAAAAAATATAAAGGATCTAACAGCGGCAAAAATACTCAAAGAAAAGAACTTCGGACACATCATAAATATTTCGCAAGCTGGTAATGATAAACTTAAGGTACAAACAAGAGACATGGCAATTGCCAATAAAATCCTAAACGACACAACACTAAAGGAAAACCATCAATAGGAGGTATATATACCAGCGTACATAATAGAATCATCAGGCCTGGCTTTTAATATAGCGCTAAGCATTGAAATTTATTTCATTTATAGAGAAATACAAGCAAAAAATAAGATAACCAGAATCGAAAGGCTTAATAGATGGGACAATGACACGCAACAACCAACACCGACAGAAGCGATAAATTAGATCCAGTAGACTGCCAGATGACATCACTATAAGCAACGTAAAAAGATCGGTTAGACACTACATTGAAAATCCAACTATATGTAGGAGATGTCTAAGATTCGGGAACACTACAAAAAAAAGTAGGGAAAAAGAAATATGTCACGTATGTTCAGAAGCAGATCACGTGGGGGAAAACTGCACTTCGAAACCCTATTGCTTTCACTGCAAAGACAACCATATAGTTAATGGCGTAAACTGCAAAGAACTGAAAAAACAAAACAAAAATATAAATACTAATGACAATGGATAATCATTCAAATTAATTTACTTTGAATAAAGTTACTTTTTTCGAACCGTTTTTATAAGTCGTTGTATGTTTTTTATTTATATTTTTATTAAAAGTAAAAATTTAATTAATACTAAATTTTTAGTGTTTTATATACATAAGTGTTTTGATACTAAATTTTTGTTATTTTAATTTTGTTAAATTGTTAATTTTGTTAAGCTTTATTAATATTAATATTTTTAAAGAAATAAAGTTTCATTAATATTAATATATATATATATATATATATATATATATATATATATATATATATATATATATATATATATATATATATATATATATATATATATATATATATATATATATATATATATATATATATATATATATATATATATATATATATATATATATATATATATATATATATATATATATATATATATATATATATATATATATATATATATATATATATATATATATATATATATATATATATATATATATATATATATATATATATATATATATATATATATATATATATATATATATATATATATATATATATATATATATATATATATATATATATATATATATATATATATATATATATATATATATATATATATATATATATATATATATATAAGTGATAGTTCGGTTAAGTAAATAAATAACAGTAAAAGGTAAGGAAAATAATCAATTTAGAAAAATTATTGATGAACTGAATTAAACAAGAAAAACATCAACAAAAATTTAGATCCATAGATTCAAGAAATTCAGGAAAATAAAAATAAGATAAGCGTTTTAATATAATATTTAGTTTTTATTCATATATTAACAATTTAGTGTACAATTGATGTACATAATCCGTTAAATTGGAATTGTTTATTGTAAAAATAATATAGTAAACAATTCGAAATATTCGTGAACGGTAAGGTACAATAATTGTTTATTGTTGACTTATGTAGAATTGTAGTTATTTTATTAGTTTCGTTGTTAGTTTTCTTGTGGTCTTGTTGACTCAATAACAGGTTTTAAGTATACTTTATGTATAGTTTCCTGTCTTTGAGTTACATCTTGTTTTGATGTTTCTAAAATAATATTTTGTTTACAATTTCATAATTTTAATTGTCGATTTTAACAGTGAACCTAGACTTAGATTCAGGTTGTCCAGCTGTTGAAGTAGTCAATTTCAATTTCAATTTGAGTTTGTTTTCGCATTACTGTGGTTTTCGCATGTATGTTTTTCATTGATAGTTCTCTGAGTTAAAATGGCAAAATTATCTATCAGCTATGCGAACATAAGAGGATTGAATATAAACCTTAATTCAGTCCATCTTTTTCTTGAAACTATGAAACCTGATATTTTGTTTTTAACGGAAACGATTATCAGTGCGCGTGCTGTGACCTTAGATAAAAACAGATACCTTTGTCCCAATTATGAACTTGAATCCTCTTTCTACATTAAGCATGGAGTTTGTGCTTATATTAGGGATACTATACCATATGTGAGATTAAATAAATTTGAATTGAATGCAAAATTTCACAATATGGTGTCACTAAAAATTAGTTGCCCAAGTCAAACGGTGTTTGTCTTTGGACTTTACCGTTCACCTAATTCACCTGAGAACTCTAATTTATTTCATGACTTATCTGAGAAGATAGATAGGTTGGTTGAGTATCCTAATGCAAAGTTTATAGTTCTTGGAGATTTCAATGTCCACAATAAAGAATGGCTTACACACAGCTCTAAAACTGACGAGGTTGGTAGACAGGCTGAGTTGTTTGCTCTTTATCACAATTTTACTCAAATAATAGACTTGCCAACCAGAGTTCCTGACATTCCTGGTCAAAGTAGTAATTTACTTGATTTATTTTTGACAAACGATCCATATCTGGTTCAATTTAAAATATCAGAACCATTGGGTGGTTCAGATCATAATTTGATCTCCACACAACTAAATATACAAATTCCAAAACAATTTAAAGCGAATCCTCGCAATGTTTGGGATTACAAAGCTGCGGATTGGCAAGGACTTAAAAGTTTTTTTAGATGTTTTCCTTGGAAACGCTATTGCCTTACCGGCCAAGACCCAGACATAGCTGCATCAAATTTTTCTGAAACTGTAATTGATGGTATGCACAGATTTATTCCTAATAAATTGATCATTCCGAAAACTGATCTATGATTTTCTAGTAAATGCAAAAAAGCTATAAAAGTTAAAAAAAAGGCTTTTCGAAAGTATAATCAAAACAAAACCGATGAAAACCTTAGACAGTACCGTAAAGAGAGAAATTTATGTCGTAAGTTAATAGATGAAGAGAAACATCTATTTAATAGGAAAAAAGCATTTAAATTCGCAGAACATCCGACTGGTTCACGCAATTTCTATAAAGCCGCAAAGGCTGTCCAAAGCAACTTTTGTAAATCTTCCCTACCGCCTCTTGTTAATAGAGATGTCCCTATCATTGATCCAAAAGAGAAAGCTAATTTGCTTGGGCATTATTTCTCTTTAAATTCTACTTTGAAAGAACCTAATTTCCAACCTAAACCTATTTCTAAAGTTTCTTATAAAATGAGGCGGATATATTTTCGGAAAAACATTGTTCGAAAAATGCTTTTAAAAATCAATACTAACAAGGCAACAGGCCCTGATTTTATTCCTCCGATTATACTTAAAACATTTGCTAGGGAGCTAGCACCAATCCTCACTAAAATCTTCTATTTGTCATATAAGAAAGGAGTTTTTCCTGAAATTTGGAAAATGGCTAGTGTACAGCCAGTTTCAAAAAAGGGCAGTAAGACTGATCCTACGAATTACAGACCCATTTCAATTTTATCGGTAGTTGCTAAAATTTTTGAGAAATATGTCAATTTTAATTTAATGAGCTTCTTAGAGTCTTCCAAATTAATTAATGAGAGACAATATGGATTTCGAAAAGGAAGAGCGACGGGAGATTTGCTGTCTTTTGTCACTCATATCTGGAACAAGTCGCTTGAAAACTTTGGAGAGACATTCGGTGTTGCTCTTGATATTTCCAAGGCATTTGACAAAGTTTGGCATAACAACCTTATATGCAAATTGAGATCCTATGGTTTAGACGAGCAGCTTATATCTTGGACACAGAGCTTTATATCTGATCGAAAATTTCGGGTCAATGTTGACGGTGTATCATCGAATACTTTTTCAACTAATGCAGGAGTTCTTCAGGGTTCCGCTTTGTCACCAACTCTTTTTCTTATCTATATTAATGATTTGTTGGACTCAACGGTTCATCCTATACATATTTTTGCTGATGATAGCACGCTTCATGCGTCTCATGAAGCACCTAAATTATATACACCCTTAGCGCTTAGTGAGTGTAGATCAAAGTTGATAGATTCCCTTAATACTGATCTTAAAACAATTATGGATTGAGGTATTGCTAACAGTGTTGAATTCAATACAAGCAAAACACAGGTTTGTCATTTTTCTAGGATAACGACACCCAATCCTTTTCCATTAACGTTTGGCCCCAAAAATCTTTTAGAAAATGAGTCTGTCAGACTTCTAGGAGTTGAGATTGAAAATAATATGAAGTGGAATTCTCATATTTTTAATCTGGCTAAGAATGCTGTTCAAAAGTTAGGATTTTTGGGGCGATGTCGTAAGTTTTTCGATAGCGAACAACTTCTTTTAGTTTATAAATCTTTTATACGTCCCTGCATGGAATACTGTTCTCACATATGGGGTGGAGCTTACTTGAGTAGTCTCAACTGCCTTGATTCTGTAAAGCGTAGAGCTATTAAACTCATTGGTAACCCAAGTCTTACTAACGGTCTTGATTCCTTGCAGCACAGAAGAAATGTTGCTGATTTGACTATATTTTATAAATATATTATGGATGAACGAGCTTCTGAAGAGATCAAATCGATTTTACCTAAATCAGCAAACCTTTCGCGTCACACCAGAGCAAACGTAGCAGCGCATCCCTTTACAGTTCAAATAATTAGGTGTAGAACTGTAGCCTTCCAACGTGACTTTTTCAACAGAGTCTCTCATCTTTGGAATGCCTTACCTTCCTGGGTTTTCCCTGATGAATTTAATCCTCAAGGCTTTAAAGTTAACGTTCATAAATTTCTCAGAGAATCTTAATTTGCATTCCATTCTTATCCCTAGTTGGCATGGTATCTTCGGATATTCAGAGACGTTAATTTATAATTTATTATAATTAACACTAAACATGCCTAACTTTGAATAAAAAAAAAAAAAAAAAAACCTAAAGGAACAAGTAGAGGAATTAAAAAAGTCGAATGATCTAATTAGGAAATGCAATCCAAAGGAAAACAAAGAATTAACTTCCCTAAAAAGAGAGGTACTAAAACTAAGAAATGAGTTTGCCAAAGAGAAAGAAGAAAACTTAAATAGAAACAGGAACACAATAGAATAATTCAAAACGGCAAACAATAAAGTACAAGATATATGCAGAATAATCACTACAACTACGATAAAGGAAAACGAGTACGAGTATTTGCATCGCGTAGTTTAACCATTTCAGAAATTAAGTACGCACAGATAGAAAAAGAATTTCTAACTATTGTCTTTGCCGTCCATAAGTTCCATCAGTATATTTACGGAAGGTCTATTAAGGTAGTTACGGACATAAGCCCTTGGTAGCCATTATAGGTAAAGAAATTAGCAAGGTTAATTCATCGAGACTGCAGAGAATAAAACTTCGTCTCTTGAAGTATGATATTAGTATTACGTATATGCCAGGAAAGTTGTTAGTTATAGCAGATTTGCATTCTAGATCATTCGATAGAAATGAGAAACAAGACAATTTAGAAGAACTAAACGAAGTAGTGCATAGTCACATAGTGTAAATTTTGGTGATACTAGGAAACTAAAACTGTTCAAAATCACGAGACCCCAAGATCCCACATTGTTATAAGTAATAAAAATGACAAAATATTTAGGAGAATTGAAGTCCATTTGAAACATCGGAAAGGCGAGGAAAAAGAAAGAGTATCCAACACCAATGACTCAAAATCAAGATAATGTTCACAAAGAACAATTAAAAAACCACTTCGATATCAAAATTAAAAAGAAAATAGGTATATTATTTATAAATAGTTTTTATTAAAGTTTTAATTTTGATCTGTAAATTGTTTAATTAAAGTTTAAGAAATTTCATTTAGAATGTGTGGTTATGTCTATTCAACTTGTATGAATTTTCAAAATTTGAAGCATACAAATATTGTAATAAAATCTATTACGCTCTAAATTATAAAATTTGGAAATATACAACATTGAATTGGGAAAATCAATATACGTATGAAAAAAAAATTTAAATTGCATTGTACCTATGTATAGCGTTTCAGAAAATAACGCATTCTTGAAAGGGAAGGTGTTTAATATTGGCCGTGGCCCATTTCTCGATGAAATTGAATCTGCAAATCGACTAAAAAATTTCAATTTACTCTGCTATCGTACTTGAGTAAATTATGACAGATTGTGTTGAATTTCAAATAATATTTGTTTTTCAATAATTATTTTTTCGTAATTAAATTTTGGTAGAAGAAAATAAAGCAAAACAAAATAAAATATTTCAGCGAGAAACGTCAAAATTTCAATTTCATCGGCATTTTTGAGAAATGGGCCACGGTCTATGTAATGATATTAGGAGTATTATCGATAATGCAGATTATCAATAATTCATGTCAGAGTTCTTCACAATATAATTAAACTCATTGAATCTGAGAATGTGACAATGATAGAATAAAAAATGATAGATAGATACTGAGACTAGATCAGACCTGTTTAAGAAATTATAATAAAGTAAGATTTAAATTATATTTATATAAATGAAGGTCTTTTATTTTTAAAGTATAGAAATACACATCAGAGTGCGCCACTTCATAGTGCATAAATTAAATTAGAAATTGTCAGTTTTAACTATCAAAATATTGAAATAAAGAAAATAATCTTTCATACACTCTTATAAACAAAAAGACTTGATTTATTTCCACTACAACAAAGAAAGTTATATAACAACAGGTTATAGGCCCGGAAAATAAAGTTTTTTTTTGTGAAAGCGTCGTGTGAGTCATCGACATAGTCAGTCAGTGTATATACATAAAGATATATATGTTGGAGACTATAATAATGTAATTCCATATTATTTTTGTATAGAATCTAATAATGTAATTCCATATTACTTTTGTATAGAATCTAGTACGTTTTCCTTTTTTTGTAAAATATCAGAAATATTTGTAAATGTCAATTTTTGTATTTCCTGTCACAATAATAAATGAAGTCGTGTCATAAGATGTGTCTTTTAAATTAAGCGAATCCCTGTGCATCTCTGGAATATAGAACCACATTTCAAAAAGTTATGGGCCCAGGGTTTTTAAAAGACAACACAATAAAGGAAAAATAAATTATTTTTGTCTACATAAAGCAAATAAAAGGTAAAACATAACCATCAAATCAACATGATGGCTACCCACAAAGTAAATTTTGACCAGCCTAATAGCAAAAATTATTTCACGTGGAAGTATAGAATTGAGCATCTATTAAAAAAGGAAAAGGTTTATTTTGTTTTGAAAGATGATAAACCTATAGAAAATAGAGAAAAGAGCAATCAAAGTGAAATAAATAAATGGATTGAATGTGATGTATATGTTCATGCGTGTATTGTCATGTATTGCGAAGATAATCAACTAAGCATTATTCGTTCCGCGAAAAATGCAAAAGACGCTTGGAAAGCATTAAGGGAGCATCATGAACGCAATACATTAAGTAATAAAGTGGCAATTATGCGTTCTATATGCAGTAAAAAATTAAGTGAAGGTGAAGACATTGAACTCCACATAGCAGAACTTTCTGATATGTTTCAAAAGTTAAGTGATCTCGGTGAAGTATTGCAACGGAAATGGAGTGTAGCCAAGCTATTAAGTAGTTTGCCTCGATGTTTCGACTCTTTAGTTACAGCACTCGAAACCATGCCAGAAAGTGAATTAACGTTATCAATGGTTCAAGAAAAATTATTAATAGAACACAACCGCAGGAATCCAAATGAAGTATGTGTAACAACTAAAGAAACAATTCTGAAGACAATATATACTGTAAGATGTTTCTTCTGTAAAAAAATAAAGGTCATATGAAGCATAAATGTGTGAAATATAAAAACTGGAAAACCAAGAAAGAAAACCAAGAAAAACATAAGGTGAATAAAGTAAATAAAAGGTTTCGTGATGGTTCTGCTCTTCTCTCGATTCGTATAAATATCGCATTCCACATTTTCATTCGAATATAAATATATAAATCAATATTATTTTGTATTTTTACTTTTACTTGAAACTTTTGTTTTAATACCTAGTTAGTTGGAGTTGTTTTATTCTAATCTCTAATCCGAGTGACAAAGTATTTCGAATCATGTAGAACACCCAATTATTTGGAAATGTTTTGTTTTACACTCTTTTCTGCTTGACACAGGATATCACTTTTTTTTGTAGTGAACAGATAGTTTTGACTATTAAACATTAAACTGCACCTTTTTCACGAACTAAAATTTACATTTTTGATGTTTTTGTTGCTAATATCACGATTTTTTGTAGTAAATAATAAATTTTATGAGCTTGGATTATAATGAAATAAATAATAAAATTAATAAGAGGTAACTATTTCATTTTGATATAAGCATTTTGAATTTTTGTCATCGATTTATTTGTATACCAACTTCAACGGTTGATTGAATTATTTCCAATTTTTCTGCATTTATAAAAACAACATTCCCAATAATCCGCAAGATATATAATTTGGGTCAAAGATTTATCTAGTGGTGTGAGTTGGTTGGATGAACCTTGCATATTGCCAAAAAACTTTTTGAGTAGTATACCCGAATTGATTAAGCATATGATGTAAAACCAAAATATAAGTCTCCTCATGTATGCTATTTGGTCCAGATTCTACAATAATTTGTTTATCGCCTTCAGATTAACTTTCGATATTAAACATGACTTAGAACTATAAAAAATTGTAAGTAACAGATTTAGTTTAAGTATCATTGCTTTAATATTAATTTCATATTTCTTTAATATTAAGATTCATTTCACTGTGATTTTTCAGTATACAAATACTGAATTTATATTGTCCTACTTTTGTTTTATTAAACTGGAAACTAATTTTTATAAAACTATTTTTGAATTAAAAATAATTTTCAGAGTATGTAAATACATATTTCAAAATAAAATTCAACAAACGTTTAACCACTTATTACGGTGAAAATTTTTGTTTATTTGTATCTGAAAATCGACTGAAACTATGCAATTTGCTATCCTATTCACTCGTTCACAGTAAGCCAATTTTAATAATGTTTTTATGACAACCTACACACCTAAAATTAACACATTTCTTTAAAAAAAAATTGTCTTAATTAAAACCTTTTACGCAGAATTTAAGTAAAATTTTAGAAAAAGTTATTGGAACCCTGGAAAAAAAATTATTTGGAACACATTCGCTAGATAATACACCCCACTTTTTTGTTGAAGGGACTAATGGTTGGCACATCACGAATTAGTTGGCACATGACGGGTCTGACTACCCTGCGTACTCCAATCCCTGCCATTGACATATAAGTTAGCGTGAGATATCACATACCACTGGCAATGGCAGGAGATGTCATTAGCCAAGATAATATCATAGGGTGCTGGCGGACGAACTTTAGTCAACGGCAGCACTTCCAGTCTTAGCTGGGCAGCGTTCCGTAGTGGTATCGCTCATTAGCTCTTCCGAGGAATCGGACCAACACGTAATTATGTGTGGGCTTTGTGCCTCGATTGAGGTAGTGAGCGGTGCGTCTGGGGTGCGCTGCATCAGCTGGATTATTGGCATTTAGTTTTGTTTTGTTTTCTGCAAATTTCTCACAATTTGTTTTTCACTTATTATTTTGTTATTATTTCTTCATCTTATTATGAATTATTGGCATATGTCATATTTTATTGTATGATAGGATTTTTACTTATAGACCGGGAGGCAGCGTTGCAAATGAAAAAGTCATCTTATTATCTTATCTATTACTTCATCTTATTATGAATTATTGGCATATGTCATATGTTATTGTATGATAGGATTTTTACTTATAGACCGGGAGGCAGCGTTGCAAATGAAATTTGCATCTTTTTCCAAAGTGTCGTCAAAATTCATTCCCGAACGAATGTTTTATGCTCCCAACAAACAATCAGGACAATAGCATCGTAGAAGAAGCAACAGTAAGCAACGAAAATTCATCAAATGATTCAGAAAAAGATGAAGATGAAACATCATTCGAATGTGCCTACAAAGACGACTCGTATCATAACAAAAATACTGATACAACGTTGGTGGCAAAGAGAGAGCAGCATTTGATAGTGATGGAAGCGTTGTTGTGCCTCGTCAATCTAAACGTACTACAAAAGATGTTCCACAAAAACGGCTAATTGAAGAAATCAATATTTTGAAAGAGATAACGTCGGAGCCAAAGTCGTTAAAAGAAGTTTTAGCCAGTGAACACAAAGAAAAATGGCTTCAAGCTATGCAAGAAGAGATGGATTCACATAAAGAAAATGGAACTTGGGAAATAGTAAAATTACCACATAATCGTAAGCCAATTGGATGCAAGTGGGTGTTTAAATTGAAATCGAACCTAGACGGAAGCATTAAACGATTCAAGGCACGTTTAGTGGCGCAAGGGTTTTTGCAAAGATATGGGTACGACTATGATGAAATTTTTGCACCAGTTGCCAGGCAAACAAGTTTTCGCATTTTGATAACAACGGCATCTAGAGAAAATATGACAGTTATTCATTTGGATGCAAAAACGACGTTCCTGAAGAAGAAATTTATATGAGTCAACCACCAGGTTTCGAACAGGATAAAAATTTGGTATGTAGATTAAGAAGGAGTCTGTATGGGTTCAAACAGTCAGCAAGAAATTGGAATACGTCACCTGGCAAGGTCGCCATAAACTGGTGTTGCTTTATATATTCTTCTGCAATGCAGCTCCAAAACCTCGTGATGTATATTTTGATAAAGACGGATAACCAAATGGGTTAATCCTCATCTAGGTAAAAACCTGTTAGATGTTTATCAAATATTTCTTCATTCTAATGAAGACGAATTTTATATTATAAATATATATTATAAATTTTATATTATAAAGACGAATTTTATCAAGTATATTATTGTCGACTATTTTTGTACCAGTTTGGTTCTCATCTCAATTTCTCTATGAGAAATTTAACTTATCATGATTTGTTACATATATGTTTTCAAAATAATTCTTAAATAATACTTAAGTGATATTCTAATAATAGTAATCTATATGAGATAATATGGGATGATGTAGGTATGCACTACACAACGCAATAGTCGAAGCAGGATTTCATCAAAGTGAAGCAGACCAGTGTTTTTACCAAAAACAGTTCGGCGAGAATTGGTGTTACATTCTCGTGTACGTTGATGACATAGTAGCTGCATGCAAGGATGAAAATGCAATTAATACAGTGCAGAAGCAGTTAAACTCTAAATTTAAAATCGAGAGTTTGGGTGAAATCAAAAGCTACGTTGGCATTGAAGTAACGAAGACAAAAGATTTTCAATTAAGTCAAAAATCTTACATAAATCAAATTATTAACCGTTTTGGTTTATCTGAGGCAAAATTTTCGAAAATTCCATTTAAAACAGAATATCAAAAGGGTCCTGCATCAAATGTTTTAATAGACAACAAACAATATCAACAACTCATCGGCAGCCTACTGTATGTTTCGGTTAACACACGTTTAGACATCGCAGCAAGTGTTGCTATACTTGCACAAAGGACCAGCAATCCTACACAAGAAGATTGGGACGAGTTGAAAAGAGTAGTGAAGTACTTAAAAGGAACCATCAATTTAGTACTTCAGTTGGGGGACAGCAAAGTAACTGAACCATTATTTGGTTACGCAGATGCAAATTGGGAAGAAGATAGAGTCGACCGAAAATCAAACAGTGGATATATTTTCAAAGTTTTTGGCGCAACGATTAGTTGGAGCTGTCGAAAACAATCGTGTGTATCATTATCATCAACCTAAGCGGTGTTTGTAGCTTTATCGGAAGCGTGCAGAGAAGCAATCTGGTTGCGAAAAGTTTTAAAAGATTTCCATGTCCCAGTGGATAATTCGACTCATTTACGAAGACAACCAAAGTTGTTTGGCACTCATCAATCAAGAGGGTTTTTCAAATAGATCCAAGCACATCGATACACGTCACAAATTTATCAAGGACAAAATCAACGAAGAGACAATTAGATGCGAAAGAATGCTTGCGGATATTTGTACAAAAGCACTTAATGCAATAAGATTGTCTACATTACGAGAGTTATGTGCACTGAAAAAAACATGTCCCATTTCCAATCGAGATGCAATTGTCTCAACCTCACCGTGCGGTCACATATGGCGAATCAAACTACGAAATTGCTTCAACAACTCTACAATTATAAATCGATGAAGTTGAGACAATCACACGAAATATTTATGTGAAATACAGTTCAATTAATCTCAAATACATAAACTTTAAATTAAAAAATTTATGATATAAGGCCAAAGGAAATTTTTTTCAGGGAAATAGTTATTATCTTTATTCAACTACTGTTATATTGGATATAACACTTTATATTTTAAATAAACCTCATTCTGTTGTTAGGAAAATGTTATCGTGTAGTTGTCCCAATCACAGTGAAATTGTTTGCAAATAATTTTTCTTTGCATGAATAATAAACTGCCAACTTCGAGATGAGGTTGTCATGAACTTAAATTTTTTTTTCAGTGTGGGATGGTATAAGTGTTGGAATTGAGAAGGAGTGTTAAATAATTATCATAATTATTTGTTCATTTTAAATTATATTTAACGTAAAGTCAATTCAAATATTTTGCTATTGTGAACATAGCATTAAACTCTACTTTTTGTAACATTTTACTTTTGATACTTTTGTATTCACAAAAATAAAAATCTTCTTCTTGCTTCTGTACTCATCCTATAAAAACGTGAAATAAAGAATCTAAAATTATTAATGTAATTGAATTCTTTTAATTGGTTTTGGATACCGAATAAATTCTGCTAATAAAACTACAGCTCCCAAGCCCCGTAAAATATTTCACTACTCAAAAATGGATAAGAGTGGTACAACAAAAATACTTGTATTCGAAAGCTGCCAAAACGGCACTTAGAAACAAACGTAGATCATTTAATATTTGGATTCAAAACAAAACTCGCACTAATCGATCCCAATATCTCAAGGCCAACAAAATATCTAATCAGATTATCTCAAACGAAAAGTCCGAAATTGACAGAAAGCCTCAAAACTTACGTCTATGTCTGTTTCTGACAAGAGTTTCTACAGTGCCATTAATTCTTTAAATTCTGGTACAAAATTTTCTATTCCCCCTATTATTGATGGTGATTTAATCGTCAATGATCCCGCAAGAAAAGCTAACTTGTTCGCTGAACGCTTTGCTCTGAACTCCACTGTTTTGGAAACTCCTAAAGAAATACCCCAAATCCAGTCTTTAGGAGTTAATACGAATGAACTTCACTTTAAACCCAAAATAGTCGCAAAACTTTTAAAGGGGTTAAACATAAACAAAGCCTCAGGAATGGACAATATTCCACCCATTATTTTAAAAACCTTTTCCAAAGAACTTGCACCGACTTTAACTAAAATATTCTACCAATCCTACAAATCTGGTATATTCCCCTCGTGCTGGAAGTTGGCAAATGTCCAGCCAGTCCCCAAAAAGGGACCAAAATCCGATATCTCAAATTATAGGCCAATAGCTTTACTATCGGTCCTATCCAAAGTCTATGAGCATTATATTAATACACATATTTCAAAATTTCTGGAAGAAAATCATTTAATATCTGACAGCCAATACGGTTTTCGAAACAAAAGATCAACTACCGATCTATCAAACTATGTAGCGCATTGTTGGAACAGCATACTTGATAAAGGTGGTGAAACATACGTTATCGCTTTAGACATCTCCAAGGCATTCGATCGAGTCTGGCATGCCAACTTGATCCACAAGCTCGTTGCGTATGGTTTTCATCCCAATATTGTGAAGCTGATTCAAAATTTTCTATCCAACCGATACATTACGGTCTCCTTAGACGGATTTTCTTCTGAGTCTAAACTAATTAACGCTAGTGTACCTCAAGGCTCAGTATTGTCCCCAACCCTATTTTTGATTTATATCAACGAATTGTTGAAAATCACCAGCAACCCAATAAATAGTTTTGCATATGATAGTACTCTGAACAAGTCGTTCGAGCCCCCTTCCTTCAAAAGGTAAAATGCACGAACGAATTAATCCTGTCCAGAGAGACGCTGCCATAAACGTGAACAAAGACCTGAATAAAGTCGCCGACTGGGGTGACCAAAACCTTGTCAATTTCAACTCTACTAAAACACAGCTGTTGATTGTTTCCAGATCAAAGACCGAGTTCCCCAAAGATATTTTATTCAGTATGTGTGATGAACCAATAGATGAATGTAAAAACATTCGTTTATTGGGTGTCACAGTTTCAAATGACCTACTCTGGAACGATCATGTAATGGCGATGGCAAAAAGTGCGGCTAAAAAACTCGACCACCTAAATAGATGCAAACATTTTTTCACTCCATTCCAATTGCTCTATGTTTATAAGTCCTATATTCGTCCCTGTATGGAGTACTGTTGTCAAGTTTAGGATGCTGCTTCTGTTTCCATCTTGGCCCTCTTAGACTCTGTTCAAAAGCGGGCTATACGAATTTTGGGTGATCCAGCTTTGACATCAAAACTTGATTCCCTACAACATCGTCGCACTGTTGCTGACCTCGTTGTTTTTTACAAAAATCGTCATCAACAGTGCTCAGATGAAATCAGCGGCATCATGTCTCAAACTTATTCTTACCCCCGTTCCACTCGGCAGTCGGCCACCGCAACCAGTAGAACGGTAAAGATCCCGCGCTGTCATACTGGCAGATTGCAGAAAGACTTCTTTGTTCGAACTGCATACAAATGGAATAGTTTGCCGGAACCCATAGTCTCAGGTGGCTTCAACCCGCAGAGGTTTAAAGAAAGCGTTCATCAACATCTTAAAACGCCAGTTGTTGTGGGACCTAGGTCTTAAAAAGTATTTGTGTTATTATGACACATATTCTAAACCCTATTACACAACACTTTTTATTTTAAAAAAAAAAAAATATCTCCATGGAATTCCATTTACAATCGTAACGGATTTCAACGCGTTACATTTAGCATTATCCAAACGAGATATAAGCCCGAAAATAACGAGATGGGCATCTACTTGTAGAAATCGTGATTCTACAAAAATGAGGCATGTAGATGCCTTAAGTCGCGTGTTAAATATATTATTTATTGGAAATAATAGTTTTGAGGAGATTTTATCAGTATCACAAACCAGAGATAACGAAATATTTAGAATAAAAGAAAATTTAAAGTCAAGTCAAACGAGATTAACCCTTGTTGCGAGATACAAGACGACTTGTTGTATCGCAAGGCAAATGGCAAACTATTATTTTACGTCCCACACGAAATGGTATCCAATGTAATGCGGACATGCCATGATGAAGTAGGACGAATTTAAAAAATTTGTAAATGATGGAGGAATCGGTGATGTCTTAATTGCGACATCAAGTCCTCAATCTAACGGTCAAGTTGAACGGTTAAATCGATTTTTAACGCCAGTTCTCAGTAAAAACACGAATCAGGAAAAAGATGATTGGGACAAATTATTGTCCTCCACCTAATATGTGTTTAACAACACAGTCTCACGTTCTACCGACACTACATCAAGTATACTCTTATTCGGAATACGTCAACGTAGAGTATCAAATGTCCTTGTCTACGATTATTTAATGCAACGAAATCCAAACTAACGGGATTTGGAAAAAATCCGAAACGATGCCGCGCATAAAGTTAAAAAATCTCAGAAGTATAATAAAAACTATTACGATAAGAAACAGAAATCTCCAATGACCTATACCGAAGGAGATTATGTGTTCATACATGTTCATGGAATAAATAGAAAATTATTAAATAAGTATAAAGGCTCTTACTTAGCAAAGAACCTCATAACGTTACGTTACGCTACGTTATAACGGATATCGAACGCTTTCAACCATCTCAAATACCTTTTATAGTTCAGGTTTATAAAAACAGTTTTGGGGGAGGCAGTAAGTACAGCAAATCATATTATCAATCGCCTACCAACTAAACATATAGATACAACTCCATATTAACATTGGCATGGTAAACAGCCAGATATAAATTATTTCCATATTTTTGGGACACCAGTTGCTCATGTGCCAAAAGACAGCGACAAAAGCTAGACAACACAACAGTTAAATTATTTTTTATGGGATATGAATTAGGGTACAAAAGATTATCGATGCAGTTAAATGATGCACTAGAACATGAAACTGAAGTACCATCTTCGGATTCAGAAGGGGAAGAACAACATGTCGTATAACCATTAAGAATACCTGAAAGACTAAACAAAGGTGTGCCACCAAAATAGGTTAATAATGGAAACCAATAAAGTAACAAATGATATATCAGATCCAACCACATATGAAGAAGCACTAAATAATCCCAATTCTGAAAATTGGATAGCGGCTATGAAAGATGAAATCGAAGCACTTAACAACTTTGGAACATAGAAATCAACTAAATTACCCGCAGGATGTAATGTTATTGGTTCCAAATGGGTATATAAAACAAAAACCGACCAAAATGGAAATATTGTCAAGTTTAAAGCTTTATTTGCCCAAGGCTTCTCACAGAAGTTTGGTCAAGATTATGTTGAAATTTTTGCGCCTGTTGCAAGTCCAACAACATTGA
Organism: Diogma glabrata; assembly: GCA_963693315.1. Taxonomy (NCBI): domain Eukaryota; kingdom Metazoa; phylum Arthropoda; class Insecta; order Diptera; family Cylindrotomidae; genus Diogma; species Diogma glabrata. The sequence continues at coordinate 453,363,741 of OY856186.1, read as the reverse complement.
AAATTTTTCTTGTTATAGCAGGAAAGGGAAAGATGTCAGTTAAACACTTTGATATTCAAACAGCGGACCTAAATGGAGACTTGTCACATGAAATTTATATGAAGCAACCAAAAAGTTTCGAAATTGGTGACAAAAATCAAGTCTGCAAGCTGGTTAAAAGCCTATATGGCCTGAAACAAGGTGCGAAAGAGTGGCATAAGAAATTTTACTGTGTCATGCATAAAAGTGGATATACAAAGCTCAAATGATCTTTGTTTATATAAAAAGAAAAGTAAACAAGACGATATATATGTATCTAATTATGTTGACGATATCGTCGTTGCTGCATCAGACATAGAACTTATTAACGAATTTGAAAAACATATGAATATGGAATTTGAAATTAAAAATCTCGGTAATTTACAATTTTAACTTGGGATAGAATTTAGCAGAAATAAAAATGGTATATTTTACATGAATCAAGAGAAGTATATTGAAAATAAATTACATGAATTTAAGCTGCAAGATGCCAAAGATTCATGTACACCTATAAATGTAGGATATTTGAATCAAACAATTAATCAAGAACCGTTTGATTCACGCGAAGTGTATCGCAGTGCTATAGGATCGTTACTGTATCTGTCCACCAACACAAGACCAGATATAGCTGTTTCAACATCAATATTAGCAAGATGTGTAAGTGATCCAAAACAAAGTGACTGGAATGAAGTTAAGAGAGTTATCAGATATCTTAAAGGAACCAAATCGTTAAAGCTAAAGTTCGAATGTGAAGAATTTGATGAAACACTTAAATTTTTAATTGTTGATGAACTACTTAAAGTGTTAATCTGATGAAAATTTTTTGATTAAAAGACTTCTTATACACTTTAATAATATTTTTTACATTATTTTTTAACATTATAGAAATCAGAATTCATTCTCTGAAGAAGGTCTCTTAGAGACAGAAAATATATTTAGAAAAATAAAATTATTAAAAACCCAAGTTTTTAAAATTCGCGATGAACGGTTGTGTTTTTTGATTTTCGCTTAATTTAGTTTTGTGTTTTTCTTTTGGTTTTTTGAAGTTTGAATTTATAAACTATAAAATCTGATATAATAAAACAGTTAAAATATCTATTTGTGACGAAATTCAATTTTGTGCTATTTTAAAATTACAAGACTAGTGCAATAGAAATATTAATTAATTAATTAATTAACATTTTACTTTGAATTTTAGTGCTGATTGTGTTTATTTTTCATAAAAATTCAAAAAACTGTTGAATTGCGATTTAATATTATAATTGAACTTAAATCAATTTAATAAAATCAATCAAAATGTTTAAATGCGATTCTGCACTATGTACAAATTTTGATAGAAAGGAAACAATAATAAAATGCAACGCAATTTGTAGAAATGGTTTCCACGGAATTTGTGCTGGACTTCCTCGCAATTGGAACGAGTCTAAATTGGGTGAAGCATTAGCCACTCATTTCATTTGTGAAAATTGTTCAACATCTTGCAATTTAGTCAATGACGTTGTGGACATAATGCAGAAAAGTTTTGCTGAAATATCAAATAACTTTCAACAAGTAGTTCAGGATAATGCAGCCAAATTTGAAATGATGGCGAAGGAGTTTTTATGTTATAAAGAAGCTTTCGATAAATTACAGACCACAGTATTTGACACCAATAACATTCAAATTAAAATAGAAAACAGCATCAGTAAACTCTCTGAGACAGTCCTATCGAATAAAGAGGGCAGTACGAATAATATAAGTAATAATACTGCAACTAACCAGGGTCTGCGAAGTCAAATACAAGTTATGGACAATGATGACAATGATTTTAATGAATCAGCTGTTCTATCTCACTTACCGGCAAAGAATTTCATTACTTACAACAAGCATATAAGTAATGCACTTCCAAATGATTCTCAACCCGAGCCGTCTACTTCTAACTCAGGAGCATCTGTTAACACAAATCTAATCCAGCCAAATACTGAAGTTAATGATGTTATATCTGAACAACCTAACGTGGAGGCGAAAGCAACTAACAAAACGAAGAAAAAAAATAAGAAAAGAAGGAGCAAAGGTATTGGTGAAGTGAACATACAAAGTCACTCAAATCCAAATGTATCCTTTAGAGCACCGACGCCGACGATCTTTAATCCAATTACATTAAAAAACAAATACAACTCCACGATTAATCCACCAATGCCTGCTATTAGAGCACCGCAGGCAGCCTCTAATAGATTAAAATTAATGTATTTATACATATCTAACCTGGAGACGAGCACTACCGAGGAAACATTAACAGTGTTTATTGAAAATACATTTAAATGTCAAGTGGATTGTAAGTTAATTACACCAACAAACTTAAGGTACATGCCGAACTACCTTTCTTTTAAAGTTGGAATACCACCGAATAAATTTTATGAAGTAAAAACATCAAATATGTGGTCGGAGGGCATTAAAGTGGACAGTTTCAACATGGCTAGTAATCGTGCTTCGGGTTTTCGAGCTCGTTGGAATCAATACCGAAGGGCCTAAGCATCTACTATCACAACATGTCAGGTATGAGGTCATCGTTAGAAAATTTCAGAAACGATCTAGATAACTCCGATTATGATGTTGTCATCGTGACAGAATCATGGTTACAGAGTCAACATTTAACATCTGAAATTGTGCCTGATGGATGGTCTATCTACAGAAAAGATCGAATACTTTCTAATACTGATACAGATCAACTTGGGGGTGGTGTATTCATTGCAGTAAAGGATTACATCCCTAGTTCAGTGGTTCAGTTACAATCTGTAGGTGATGACACCTCATTTGACATTGTTGCATGTAAACTACAACTAAATGGTAAATTTTTATTTGTAAGTGCTTTCTATATACCGCCTAAGTCTAACATAAATAGTTATAATAATCTAGCTAATTTAATAGCAAACCTTAACTTAAACATGACAATTGATGATGACATTTTTATTTATGGTGATGCCAATATGCCGAATATTCATTGGGTTGCCAATGATTTACAGGAAAATATATATGACCCCGTTAATATTGATGTCACTTATTATGATTTTCTAATTAAAAGTTTTTCATTAGGTTTGTGCCAAATTAATAATTTTAAGAATAATAGTGGAAACCTTCTAGATGTTATCTTTACAAATGTCACATCTAATTTTGATCTGGCTATAGCTTCACTAAAATTGACATCAAAAACCAGTGTTCACCATCAAATACTTCAATTAACCTATTTTTTTACTGAGGAAAGAAGGAAAAATATAATTGACACTATAATTTCTTATAACTTTGACAAAGCAAATTATGAGGCAATTAACCGTGAACTAAATTCTTATATATTAAATTCAACCTTTGTAAATAGTGCTGCATCTTTGTTTAATGAATTTTTATGTGAAACTATCGGTAAGCATACACCAAAGAAAATCGTATCAACACTTTCATGCCCTGCTCACTTTGATAAAGCACTTAGAATACTAAGAAATAAAAGAAATAAGGCGCATAAAAAATACAAACAAACAAAAAGATTATCTGATTTTGATACATTCGTTAGACTTAGCGAACAATTTAAAATTGAGGAACAACATGCTCTAGTTCTACATAAGGAAAAAACTGCTTTAAAACTGATCGATGATCCTAAACAGTTCTGGAACTTTATTAAGGATAGACGTAGTAATAAAGGATATCCCACTTCTATGACTCACATGGGTAATTCTTCTTCAGAACCGATTTTAATAGCTGATATGTTTGCACATCATTTTGAGAGTGTTTATCAACCACCTATTATCTTTAAAGAAATCTTACGCTTATCTCCATTTTTAAAGATAGGAGTTATAAATGATGATTTCCAGATATCAGGAAAGATACCCTGACTTAGAGAAAGATTAAATAAATATTGAAGATGCTTTGCTATACTAGTTACTGTCCTTTTAATGAATTTTGGAGGGAAATAAATCTGGTCCCGGTCCTTTTTTAATGTCCAAAGACTGAATTGAATTAAAAACTTCTTCAAGCGTACGCTCGATTTCTAGTATTCTGTCAGCTGAGGGCAAAATATGTGACTGGTCAGTTTCTTTAAATATAAATGGATCTAATCTATCAAGGGTTAATATTATTAGGGATTTGGGTGTTATGTTAGATAGTTCCTTGACATACAAACAGCATATCAACCAAATCTGCACAAGTGGACATGCTATTCTCGGCTTTATTAAACGTAGAGCAAAAGAATTCAACGACATCACCTTGACAAAAACTTTGTACTGTTCATTAGTTCAATCAAAAATGGAATATGCTAGTATAATTTGGTCGCCTTATACCGAGTTATTCGCAAGCTCTATTGAATCGGTACAAAAACAATTCTTACTCTTTGCATTAAAACCTCTCGGTTTTACTAGATACAGACTGCCTAAATATGAAGAAAGGCTCTTACTGCTGAATATGGTCTCACTAAAATCAAGACGTGAGCTTGCTTCTGCTTTATTTGGTTTCGACCTAGTCAGAGGTAATATAAGGTGTCCTGAATTGTGTGAAATGATGGTTCCTAATTGTCATACTTATAATACAAGACACAGGAGGCCTCTTATTGAAGAACTTCATAGACATGATTATTCTTTTTATAACCCACTTAACGAATGTATCAGAAATTTTAATAAGTATAGTGCTTTTTATGACTCTAATATGAGTAGGGATCAATTCAAGAATAAAATTCTAGCTAAATTTAAAACTTTGAATTCCTCATAATTTAAATATAAATAATATTATATGGTATCAATACAATCATGTAGTAGTATTATTTAGTATTATAATTTAGGTTAGAAATTAAGATAAATTTAAGTTTAATTTACATATGTACTGTCTTTATTTGACTGAATAAACTATTATTATTATATTATTAGTGTATAAGAAGTTTTTTAATAAAAAAATTTTCATTAAACACTTAAATGTTATGTAGACGCCGATTATGCTGGAGATCATATTAACAGAAACTCCAATACAGGATATTGTTTTATTTTTAATGGTGCACTTATATCATGGGTTAGTAGAAAACAGTCAACAATTTCTTTGTCAACAACCGAAGCAGAATTTATTAGTTTCGCTGAAGCAGTTCGTGGATAGTTTGTTTCTTATATGGATAGAACGTGTAATACATGATTTCGATGAAAAAGTGGAGTCTCCCATAAAAATATTTGAGGATAATCAAGGGTTTATAAAATTGCTCAACGACCGAGCAGTGCATCAACGTGTCAAACACATCGATATCAAATATAAATTTGTACAAGAAAATATTAACACAACACAATAGATAAAGGCTATTTATTGCCCAACAGAAAAGATGATTGCCGATACGATGACAAAACCTCTTGAAGAACCGAAATTGTCTAAACACGCTAAAACCGTTGGTTTGGTGTAATTTAATCTGATTGCATGTTGATGCAATTATTATGCAACCTTTAATTAAATCCAAATGTAAATTTATCTTTAACATTGATTGTAACACAATGTAAACTTACTCTTAATAATGTCAAATGTCACTTGGCAATTTCGTTCTTATGTTTACTGAAATAGAATAAAGCAATGTCTCTTGTTAACTCAGTAAGAACAGTCGACTTTAAAATCACTCTAGATATAAAATGGTAAGAGAATATTCTTGTAATTCTCTAGTTCACCTATAAAATTAAAATTATAATAAAAGTGAACACTTTTAAGCGTATTTTCTTGTATTTTATGTTAATTTCATAAAATATCTATCAAAAGTGAAGTTACAATAAAAAAGCTTAAAACAAAAAAAACGCGTGGAAAATGGCGGAATGATAAATCATCAAATTATAACCATTTATCAAATAATTTAAGCATCGGACCTGAGTCGCTATAGCTGTAGATAGATGGCGATGATAAAGTTGTATGAAAGATTGTATAACTTATAGTTGTATAACTCAATTGCTATACTAATTATTGTAGTAGCTTTGTTCTTACAACTAATTATAAAAAAATTCTTAAATGAGGCAAAATTCAAAATCCACAATACCGGGATTGGTAGAATTCAAAGTCTTTATAGATTAAGTACAAACACACACAAAAATTATTGACTTCTTAAAAGACAGAGAGGCAGAAGCCTTCTCCTTTACCCCAAAAGAACTTCGCAAAGTAGTGATTCTCAAGGGTGTCAGCGGAGGCTATATACAGTAGACGAAATGTACAATGAACTAAAAGGTACATTCCCCAAATTAAACTTCACAAAATATTTCTTTTTGAGACCCAATGGTCAAAAAATTTGAAAGTCAAACTCAACATGTTTTCGTTGCATCTTGATGCGGGACAAGACCTCTCCGAATTACTTAACTTCAAATATCTGTTTCATAAAAGAATAACATGGGAAAAATTTTTTTAAAAAAACATAATTCAATGCTTTCGTTGCCAAAGGTTTGGACACGTAGGAAAAAACTGCGCATTTAACAAACGATGCGTGAAATGTGGCGAAAATCACTTAGAAGAATGCTATCTCAGAGTAAAAGACGCCGCAAACTCCAAGCCACCAATGTGTGCCAACTGTGGCAAAGAAGGCCATCCGGCAAGTTATAGAGGGTGCTACCTCAAATACAAACAATATCACAAAAATTAGATTAGATTTTTACATTCTGTAAAAATAAAGCGAAAAAGAAAGTCGTAAAATAAAATACAAGTTTATTCTTAATTAAATAAATCTAGTTTTTGCTAAAATAAAATATTGTTATTCCATTGTAACATCAATAATACCTACTACAGTAACCAAAGAAGTTTTATCTTAACCGCGTGTAAAATGATAAAAAAATGCGTTTTCCTGAAAATGTTACTCGAGCAAAGAGAGATCTATGTGATCCAATAGAAGAAATGTCTTGGAGGAGGAAGATTTATGTTCGTTCTGGTGGATGATTTTTTCCTATAATGTATTCATATATTTATTGCAACGAAAAAGCGAAGTGCCACAAATGTTTAAGGGTTTCATAGGTTTTAAAAATCAAGTTGAAAATAATTGAAACGTAAAATAAAAATTCTGCGAAGTAATAACGGCACTGAATTTAATTATGCAGATATGAGGAATGCAATTCAAAACCCAGTACACACCAGAGCAGTGTATTAATACAGATTCGTATTTAGTAAATCGTTCACCGAATCGTAATTTGAATTATTTAAGTCTGGGAGAAATTTGATCTGGAAGGAAAACAAAGCTGAATTATTTAAGAGTTTTCGGATGCATATGCTACGCGACTGTATCAAATCGAACAGCAATGCACCATAATTCGGAGAGATGTCGTATTTTTGGAAAATAAATTTATTTGTAGGGCAGGTAAATATTGCGAATTATGCTGACCTTTTTGATATTTTCTCAGATAGCAGTGATAGTGGTTCATCGAAAATAGTTACTCAAAGAGTTGGTTCACAAGATACAACTCAATTTGTAATGGGCAAATTTCTGTACTTCCATTTTCCGTCCTATAGTAATATACTATAGATTTTATTATTTTTAACTCACTTTTCAACCCGTTTGTGTCACAACACAACTAGTTAAACATTCAAATATACATTCAACACTCTTCCGGTATTAAATTATTGTTTGTTAATTTTTTATATTTTTTCACCTATTTATGAAAAAATTGTAGAGAATTAATAAATTAAAAAAGATAAAAAAGATACCAAAGTAAAATAAAATTTATGCTGACGAATTTTCTTTTGACTCGTGCTATGAGAAATTTTTTCCAATGTGTTTTTTTCAAGTTAATCAGTTGGTGGTTGGCAGTGGAGTTAAAGAGTTGTTGAGCAGAGAATGAGTTGGTTGGTAGTTGAGATGAGAGTAGAATGGGGATTTTATGTGATCATTAGAGTACAAAACTATGGTTAAAATAGAAAATCTGGATTAAATTTGGGAATTCAACAACAAAAAAAGTATATAAATATGTGTTTGTTTTTTTTATGTTGTTGTTGTTGTAGCGACGAGTTGTGGTGCTATTCTTCCGGCTCCAAGTCCAGATTCAGGAACTCTGCTACTGCCCTTGGGACAGATCTTCCTTCGTCAGGTCGGTTGGTTTCTCTGGACAATTGAAAAGGTGGTTAGAATCATGTGGCGTGCCCTCACATATGGGACACTTGTCAACAATTTCATGGTCAATTCTACTCATGTAGTTATTTAAGATGCGTGACCAACCGGATCTTAACTGCGCTAGGATGGTTCTGGTGCTGCGTGGCAGTTTTACCTCTTCAGCAGCGACTTGTGGTGGTTTTCTATTAAGAACTCGATTCGGGGCGTAGTTCTTTATTGTGTCTTCAGCGGTTTTGGTATGTATATTTTTCAACCCCCTCTTATACGTAGGCTCGTCGATGTTATTTATGTCTTCATTGCTTCTAACATCTTGTAGGTAGCATTTCGCAGTTCTTCTTATGTCTCTAGGTGGTGTTGTCATGGATAAGGTGTCATTGCAGGGATGGTGCTCTCTATGACAGGACCAAAGATATTGTTTGGTAAGCATTTCGTTGTGTTCACGGACCGGCAATATGTTACATTCCTCGTGCAGGTGATCTCGGTGGGCCATCAAGTGACATCCGGTTGCTGTACGCAAGGCTGCGTTCTGTGTTATCTGTAACTTATTCCAGTGGGTGTCAGCGACTTGGGGAGTCCATATGGGAGCAGCGTAATTTATGAAAGGCCTTCCTATTGCTTTATATGCCGTTATTATTGTGTTTTTATCCTTACCCCACGAACTGCCCGCTAGAGCTTTCAGTGCGTTATTCCTGTTTTTAAGTTTTGTATTTAGTTGCTGAGCATGAGCGTTGAATTTAAGTAGTGGGTCGAATGTTACCCCCAGCAGTTTTGGATTTTTCACAGTAGGAATTAGTATGTTGTCAATACAGATATTGAGTGTTGTATTTACCTCCTTCGTCCATGTGGTGAAAAGTGTAGAAGTGGACTTTTCAGTGGACAATTTCAATTTTTTGGTTTTAAACCATTCATTCAAGGTGTTGAGATAGGTGTTTAGGACATTGGTAAGTTGTTCCAGGTTGTTTCCTGTTGCAAGCACCGTGCAGTCGTCTGCATATGACGTGATAGTTATTCCTTCCGGTGGTGCAGGTAAACTACTTAAGTAGAGGTTGAATAATGAAGGCGAGAGAACTCCACCTTGTGGAACTCTTGTCTGAGCACTCTCATCTTAGATCTAGAGTTACGGAACTCAACGTATGTTTGGCGGCCTCTTAGATAGTTGCACAACCAGCGTTTAATTAGACCTGGCAGATTGGTGTTGAATATGTCGTTCAGTAGCGCAGCATGTGACACTGTGTCGAAAGCTTTTGACAGGTCAAGTGCAACTAAAATTGTTCTAGCACAGGGTTGTTTTTGGTTTAGACCATCGCTGATTTGGTTTTGAATTCTATGAAGCGCGGTGGTTGTACTGTGTGCTTTCCTAAAGCCATGCTGATGTGACGCCAAATTGCAGGATTCTGTTAACCGAGGTAGTGGTAGTGCTTCTATCAATTTTGCAACCGATGAGAGAATAGAGATCGGTCTATAGGATTCTCCCTTTTCTTCATGCTTGCTAGGTTTCAAAAAGGGACTTATTCTAGCCGTTTTCCAGATATTTGGTATCTGGAGCGTATTTAGAGATGTGTTGAGTATGGTAGTGAGAAAGTTCAATCCTTTGGGTCCAATGTGTTTTAGCATGATGGCTGAGATGCCATCTGGTCCAATAGCTTTAGATGGTTTGGATTTCTTTATTGCGTTTCCAACATCTTCTTCGGAAAATATGATATCTTCGAAATTTTCAGTATTGAGTTTGCGCATATGTCTTAATACTGACCTGGTTTCTTTTTCATGTTTACTTTGATTTTCTGTAAACTGTGTGTTGAATTTTGTTGCGCATTTTCTATGGTTTTCGGTTGGGATATTATCGAAGGAGATCATGCAGTTGATATGTGATTGACGCGGATGTGTTAAACCCTTTATCACCTTCCACAGACTTTTATTTGTGCCAAAGTTTGACTTACTCACTAAATCTTTCCATTTGTTGCGTTTATGTTCCATTACTAGTTTATTTATCTGCTTGTTCAGGCCCGAAATTCTAGAATCAGTTGGATCTGCCTTACGGATGTCATCTCTTCTTGTGGGAAGTTTGGTTTAATATTTTGTATTCTGCCGGCTGGAATGAAGCGAGATCTGGCTTTGTTAAAAATTTCTCTGAATTTTCTTTCCCCAGAGAGGGCGTCAATTGGTAAAATTTGCTTACTGAATTCTAATTCAGTAAAATTGGTAAAATTATCCCAGTCTGCTTTGTTAAAATTAATGTAAGTCTTCTTCTCGGATTTCATTTCGTTTAAGGAACGGCTTAAGGTAATTATGATGGGAACATGGTCTGATCCTAATGCAATTTCAGTTCTCCATTCAGCGATTGGCATTAGTGACATGCTGGCAAGTGAAACATCTGGAGACGAGTATGAGTTGTTTGTTACTCTTGTTGGTTGTGGTTCATTTAGGACTCCAAAGTTGGAGCCGTCAATTTGATCAGCAATATTTTCACCTCTTGAGTCAGTGTTCAAGTGTGAGTGCCATAGATCGTGGTGAGCATTTTATCCAAAAAATGGAGCGTCGGAATAGCACCTTTCGTCGAAATTTTTGTGATGGTCCTTGGTCGGAACTGGGTTCCGAGTACTTCTGGGGCGTAGACCCGTCCATCTTGAGAAGCTTTGAAGAAGAAGTTTTTTTTATAGCTACTCCTACTTCAAGTAATAATTCAATAAAACAATAATCTCTAAATTAGATTGATTATTACCATCAACAAATAGTTCTTAGATCAGAACTAACATCAAAATGTATATATGTCAATAAAAAACTGAAAGTGAATTAACAAGCTTACGAGATTAAAAGAGTACAAGATACAAAGTGAAGACAAAAATTGAGGAAGAATATATACAGTGATTAGTGTGGTGTAAATGTCAAATTGTATACGTGAATAAGAAATTAAAAGTGAATTAAAAAATTTACTTTAAATAATACAAAATCTAGTGTTCAATTACATTAAATCGAAAGAACAAGTTGTGGATTTTTATAACTTTCCTTCACTACCCAACCTTTCCAACAATGCTGGGAAAAGTTCAGGTAAAGAATCTGATAGAGATGTACTCCAAAGAAATTGTCCAATTGAAAAAAGAAATGGAAAAAGTAAAAAAGGAAAGGATAACAATAATGTAAATAATATACAAATGTTAAAGAACTAGAGCTGACTAAAAATATCAATACCAAACTCATCGAAGAACAAAAAAAGGAATCAGTATTGATATGATAATGCCCTAACGGAAGAAGTAGAAACACTCAAAAAATTAAACAACTCAAACAAAAAAAAACGATAACCATGACAATATAGAAATAAACAAACTTAAAAAAGACATGCTTATATTTAAAAAAGAGATAAAAGAAGAAGTCGACAAAAAACTGGACGGCTTTATGGAAGGTTTTAGAAACATCGCAATAATTAACGAAAAATAAAAGAAATGGTTATAAAACTAACAGCTACACCCATAGACGAAGCGGGTTATGATGTCCTACTAATACAGATAGGAGATTTAACCAACAAAATGGAAATAATGCTTAAAAAAACTTTAGGTAATAGAATCAACCCAGGTTCATCCATTAATCAGACTACCTCATAATATTCAATTACTTCAACAATTTTACACAAATCATTTAATTACATTAAAATTCTTGAATTGTATGTTTTATTTCTTTATTTGTTAGATAATTTAATTATTCCTCTTTATCTTGTCAGACTCTCGTTGAATTACGTCTGCTCACACCCCAAAAAACTTGAATTATATGAAACGATTCCTTTTATGTTGAGAATTGTAAGAATTATAAGTACTCACTAAACATAAAACAGACAACGGTTAACAACATACACATAACATCAAATATGAATGAGTTCTACAAAGGACTAATAAACAATATAAAAACATCAAGATCAGAAAAAACCAATGACACTCAAGTGTCAGGGCGAATAAAGTTGAACTTGAATTATACCTTTATAAAAATAAAACTGATGTATGCGAACTTTCCGAAACCTGGACTAACAACAAAAATACACTGAAATTTAACAATTATAACATATTTTCAAACGTTGATTAATTAGTCAATCGTTGTGTCAGTCATCATATATAATTTGAGTTATTAAAATTAAAATTGTTGATTATTAAAATTAAAGTTTTTGATCTTAACATTAAGTATTTTTAAAATAGTTTTTCAAAATGTTAGTGTTGTTAGTGTTTCAATTGTTAGTGTTTCAAAATTAAAAACCAAATTATTAGTTTGTGCTATACATTATACACGTGTTGATTGGGAGAGAGACGATTGCAGAACTACACAAGAAATATAACATCTGTCTGACACTTTTGGTCCATATTTCTACACGAATATATCATCCACAAACACAACATTGGCGACGAAATTAAAGAATCTACAAAGTGCATTTCTACTCGACATCGAAAATGGAAAAATTAATGGAAGATTTGGTAACTCAAAATTTAACAATTCATGAAACAGATGATGACCGACCAACAATCGGGACAGAAATATATTGAATCGATAACGGAACTTCGTGGTTGTTTCTTCGTATGAGATAGTCAGACGTGTGATCAGACATATGTTGATTGTCTCATACGGGATATTATTGTGTTAAATACACCGCATGATGCTGTGCGCACTGCAGCATTGCAAAGACAAAATCCTACATCAGAAAAAATGAGTAAAATTGCAATTTCTTTTGAATCAACTCAATCTACAGTGGATTTGATTAAAGGCAATAATCAAAGGTTTCCGGAAGATTGTCATGTGCAACGAAAGTCACGACACTATCGTCAGAAGAATCATAATTGTAATCGCACTGAAAGTGGAAATCACAACAGGGTCAAATCGTTTCCTGATTGTTATTCATTACATTCCAGGGAAGAGTGTAAATTTATGAAAGCCACATGTTATAAATGTGATAAAGTGGGATATTGCGAGTGTATGTATGGCAGCAGGACCAAATTCGGGAAAAGTGATTCAGTTAGTGCTACAGAATTAGAAAATGTGAATTTAGAATCGAATAGTAATAATTTTGAATCGGTTTTTTCTACGGATTCAATGCAGTTTCAATGGAGAGGAAAAAAGCTATTTGTCGAAATTGAGGTCAATGGAAATAATTGCGAATTTCAATTGGATACAGGTGCCACGTGTTCAATGGTGGGTACCGGCGGTTATGTTAACATTGCATGTCCCCCAATAACCAAATGTGATCAAATTCTGCTGGCGTATGGTAAAACGGAAGTACCAGTTCGTGGAAATACTGAAGTGAAGGTGAAATTTGGATCAAAATGTGCCAAGGTGCCTTTACTGGTAACTGAATGTAAAGAGGGAGCAAATATTTTCGGGTTAGATTGGTTTGACATTTTCAACATCAAGCTAGTGTACACTGCAAATGATGAAGTGAAAGTTGTAACCCTAGATGAAAGAAATTCCGCTATAGAAAACCTGTGTTGTAAGTATAAATAAACCCATTTTTGATGACAAAATGGGTGTATGTAATGATTTTGTGGTTAAATTAATATTAAAGGAACTACTATATACTATTCCTAGATTTTTTAAACCAAGACCTGTGCCATTTGCTTTGCAAGATGCAGTTAAATCAAAGTTGGATAGATTGGTTGAGGCTAAGGTAGCTCAAGTCGGTTAAATACAGTGAATGGGTAGCCCCCATTGTGGCAGTGCCAAAAGCAAGTGGAGCCGTAAGAATTTGTGGTGATTTTAAAGTTGGTGTCAACTCACAACTTTTCACTGAACCATGGGTATGGGGCCACGGGTGGAAGATTTGTTCCAACGTCTTCAAATGGACAGCAGTTCTCGAAAATTGATTTAACCGATGCCTATTTTCAGATTCCTTTAAGTGAAGATTCCAAGAAACTGGTCACCATAAATACACCACATGGACTGTATGAATATCAGAGCCTACCGTTTGGAATAGCAAGCGTACCCGCGATTTTCCAGCGTTTTATGGAACCATGTGCAAGAAACCAGTAAGAACCATATGCAAGAACAATCCTAGTCGCACTAGATTTATCAAAAGCGTTTGAAACCGTGTCGCACGCCGCACTACTAAATGACATCCTAAATACCAACTTGCCGGGTATAATAAAGCGTTGGTTGTGTAACTACTTGAGAGGTCGCCAAACATACGTGGATTTCAGAAATACGAAAACAAAAACGAGAACACTCAGAAAAGGAGTACCAAAAAGTGGAGTTCGCTCTCCACCACTTTTCAACCTCTACCTAAGTAGTTTATCTACTCCACCAGAAGGTATAACTATCATATCGTATGCTGACGACTGTACGGTCCTTGCTACCGGAAGCAAACTGGAACAACTCACCGAAATGTTGAACAAATATTTTAACTCCCTCAATGATTGGTTTAGAAGCAGAAAGCTGATACTATCGTCAGAAAAATCCACTACCACACTTTTCACCACTTGGACGAAGGAAGTGAACACAGAACTAAACATCCGAATTGACAACGTGCTCCTTCCTACAGTTAAAAAGCCGACATTGCTGGGAGTGTCATTCGATCCACTGCTAAGGTTCAATGCCCACGCACAACAGGAAACACGAGGTTGAAAAGTAGAAACAATGCATTGAAAGCGCTAGCTGGAAGTTCATGGGGCAAGGACCAGAACAAAATTATTACAACTTACAAAGCCATAGGTAGACCCATCCTAAACTATGCAGCACCAATATGGACACCTCAAGTTTCTGATACGCAGTGGAAGATGCGAACCTCACAAAACGCAGCTTTGAGAACCGCCACTCAAGGGGATGCCACCTCATGACTCATAGAGACCACCAACATGTAGAATGTAATATATTGCAGGTCCGTGAACACAATGAGATGCTATCTAAACAATACATATGGTCCTGCCACAAAGAGCAACATCCATGCAATGACATCCTGTTAATGGAGTCACTACCTAGAACCATAAGGTTCAAACCGATGTTAGAGAGGATCCAGGAGCCAGAAGTATCAATGAGCTTACATACAGAAGTGGTTTAGAAAGGCTTGATGCTAAGGCGGTAGAAGAAACAGTAAACAGCTATGTTCATAATCGAGTTCTAAATGGAAAACCACCACAAGTCGCTGCAGAAGAAAACCAATTGCCTCGCAGCACTAGATGTATTCTGGCTCAACTAAGATTCGGTTGGTCACGAATATTAAATCACTACATGAACCGAGTCGGCCCCCAAATTATTGATAAGTGTCTCGCATGTGAAGACACTCCACATGATGTTGACCACTTATTTACATGTTCATAGAATGCGACGGACCTAACGAAGAAGGATCTGTGGCACCGCCGAGCTACTGAATTTAGAAACGGAATCGATCGAGTAGCACTTTATCAACGTCGCTACAACAACAACAACAAATTTCCCAAAGATTTACCAGACAATCACATAGAAACTATCACAGAGCACTTAACCTTCGCGTGAACGGATATTTTTAGCGACTGAAATTAACAATATCTACCCCGGTAGATATTTACATAATATCATGTAAATGTTCTAAATCACACATTTTTGGTGGTTTCATTGTATTTTATTGTCTGTTTTGTGTTGATTCTTTTGTCGGTGAGTGTACATTAACGACAATTTGTTTCATTTGTTTAGTGCGTGTTCAATATATTCTGGAATTTCATTCAGTAAAATTATTAGAATCATGTTACGAAAAGCATTAAAATAATTCCAACCGCTAACTGTATTCGTCTTCTGTTATGACGTCATTAAATCTATCTCATCTCATTTTTTGTGTTGTATATTTTCATGCTCTGCGTAACGTTCGTTTTTTTTCTCAGTCTCTCGTGTCACCTCGAAACGACTACAGTAAATTATTTTGTTGTAAGAATAAGTCTTTTTTGAAATCAAATTAAAGCATAGTTTTTTCATTTTATAAAGTTAATTGTTCTGAGTGTTTGTTTTTATTTAAAAACAAAAAAGGAAACCTTATACAGTCCATTTCTAGAATCAGCGGTAACAGTGTGAGAGTGTTTTTTGAGAAGAAAAAAGAAAAGTAATTACGGGGATTCACTAAAATATATTTTCATGTTGAACGTAGATCGTGTAATGTAAAATAGAGAAAATGTAAAGTGATTTTAGTATTTATCTAAATTTTAAATGCGTGGGTTGTATTTCAAGAGAATTAATTTGTTAGAAAAACATAG
Source organism: Diogma glabrata (assembly GCA_963693315.1). NCBI lineage: Eukaryota > Metazoa > Arthropoda > Insecta > Diptera > Cylindrotomidae > Diogma > Diogma glabrata. Next base: position 453,347,478 of record OY856186.1, on the reverse strand, counting down.
AGCAACATGGAAAACAACGAAAGTTGAAAACAAAAAATTTCTTTCAAATGCAGCTGTATAAGGTAACCAGGTAACTATTTTTATTTTTAATTATAAATTAAAATTAAAATCTCATAAAAATACTAAACCATATTTATTTACAATTTTTTAATATTTATAATGTTGAAAAATTGTAAATAAATATAGTTTAGTATTTTTATGGGAGTAAAAATGCGTAAACATTTAGGTAACTTGTTATTGAGTTTGTTTCAGATTATCGTATGAGGAAAGGCGAGATTATTATGCGAAAGTTCTTAGCGCAGTTGACTCCGATGACGACGGAGTATTAGAAGAGGTTGATGCAGATAACGACTCTGATGAGGACTATTTGCCCTCACAGGCAAATGTTAATTCTGATGCTGAAGTAGATAATGGGGTAGAAATGATGGAAAATCAATATGATTCTTATTCAGAATCTGATGACGAGGAATGTTTGCAAGGTGAAAACGTCAGAGGTAACGAAGGTGAATCATCTTCAGAAACGAATGAGTGTTTTACTAGTAAGGATGGTACCGTGTGGTATAAGAGTCCACCTGGACTGCAACGCCAGTGGTCGCATAATATTTTTTGTGATACGAAGTTTATTGGTCCCAAACCGGCTACGAAATTAATGACAGAAAATGATACATTTTACTGCATAATGTGTTGTTATACACAAGATATTATTTACAGATATACAAATAAGAGAGCAGAAAAAGATTACAATGAATGGAACCGTCAAAATCCCAAAAGGAGTGAACTGATATGGAAACCACTGAAAGAAGTTTTCAGCGTATTTGGGAATTTTGTTGACAATGGGATCTCATAGGTCGAACTATGAATCACTCAATGATCTTTGGAAAAATAATGCTTTTCCGCTTTATCGCGCTACCATGTCAGTAAGACGTTTCAAAGAAATAACACTCAATTTGACTCGTATTTTACTCGTGAAATTCGGCTAATTGATGACAAAGCAGCAGCTATTAGGGATGTCTTCGAAATGATAAATGCAAATCTGAATCATTATTTTCGACCATCAGAGTCAATCACTGTGGATGAATAATTGTTTCGTTACAGAGGGTGCACGAAATTTTTGTAGTATATGCCTTCAAAACCAGCCAAGTATGGCATCAAGTTTTGGTTGGCATGTGATTCAGCAACTTCGTATCCATTAAATGGTCAAATTTACACCGGAAAAGTGGGCAACGTTAGAGATGTTAACCAAGGCGAGCGCATTGTTAAAGAGCTGGTTGAACCTTATAAAAATAGTGGTCGAAATGTGACTGTCGACAATTTTTTCACCACTCTACCGTTAGCCCAAGAATTAATTAGTTGGAAAATGTCAATTGTTGGTACAATAAAAAAAACAAACGCTGCATTCCGAATGAATTTATGGCGTCGAAAACGAGAGAAATTTTGTCGACTGAGTTTGGATTCGCACCCAAAATGCTATTGTGCTCCTACGTGCCTAAAAAGAATAAGGCTGTAGTTTTGTTATCTACATTACATCGAGACAAAACTGTATCCGGCCCACAAAAGAAGCCAGAAATAATACTTTATTATAATCAAACTAAAGGAGGAGTAGACTCTATGGACAAAATGTTGAGCCAGTACACAACAAAAAGAAGGACCAATCGTTGGACCTTAGCTGTGTTTTACAACCTGCTGGATATTGCTCTTGCAGCATACGTAATATTTTCTAAAAACAATCCTCAAGGGGACAGAGCTGTAAAAGACAGCCAGCGGCGTAAGTTCCTACAATATTTAGGGGAACAATTGTGCATACCTTTTAATAAGAACAAGATCACAAAATCGAAGAGTAGTAGGGAAATTTGCTATAAAAAGTGCAATTGAGTTTGTTTTAGGGGATTCCATTGGAAATGTGAGTGACGAGGAGTTCAACCAAGATGATCGAGATGTCAGTGGCCGCATAAAAAAGAAAGGCGCATGCTAAATGTGCTATAAACAGCAGAAAGAAAAACGAGCAACCCGTCACGCATGTGCCAAATGCAGAAAACCTGTATGCGTTGAACATAGCATCACGCATACAAAATGTGAACAATGTCACAGTAACTTCCAGTCCAGTAACTTTATACATAGCAGTATGCGTCAAATCTGGTAGTTCTGATTTTTTGCAGACTTGTTTATGATGTTGGCCTAATGAATAATCCAAGTTTGTGACCTCGAGTGCTGAACGCAACTTCGTTAAAAATCGTTTTTTGTTTTTTCAAATTTTGGCGATTATAACCCTAAGGGACTAGTTTTTTCTTTAATCTTTCTTAGGAATTTAAAGTAGACTAAATTTGCTACAATACGATTTTTTTTTTTTATAAAATGTGTTGTGTAGTAGGAATTACAATATGTGTCACAATAACACATAAAAACCTTTTAAGACCAAGGTCCCACAACAACATACGTTCAAAGATGTTGATGGACGTAAATCTTTCTTTTTTTTGTTTTTTTATATTTTTGGTTAAAGAATGGATAACTAAACAAAAAATCCTATCACTGACAAAATATGACATAGGCCAATATTTTATGATAGAATAGAGAAATTAAAAGCAAATTAAAAAGTAAATAGCAAATTTTTACAAAAATTTGCTGAAACAAAACAAAACTGTAGTTGCCAATAATCCAGCCGCTACACGATAGGAGAACTGTCTCTATAGACCCAATAGTTTCCGAGATGAAGCATTTCAAAGATTATCATTTTTTCGAACTTCGCAACTTTTTGCAATTTTTTCGTTCCAAATGAATTTTGACCCTGAATATACTATCGAAGCCCTTTACTTTTATGATGGGATGTTAAAAAAGAAAATGAGAAGTGTGAACAATGATGTTTAAGCTAAACTACGAATAATGAAGTAAAAAAGATAAGTACAACAAAAGTTAGAAAGTTTATTTGTTAGGAAATTGAGTAACATTCAACATCAATAAATTAAATTGATTTAGCCCTCTTGGAAGGTCCCGCTTGAGGTTCGTCCGTATCTGGATCGACGTATTTGGATGGCATATCCCCATCAGGGGATGGTGATGAATCGTCGACGTCTTGTGCCCATAAGTCATCCACCATTTCGACATCGGAGACATCGTCACCTTCTGGGATATCTGCTACTGCAACCACAAAAATGATCAGGCACAGTTACATAATCTTCTTTTCTCATCGGCCACCACACACATATATTTATTAATACAATTATTAGGACAGGGTTGTAGAAAACTCTACAAAGGTATATTGCAAACAATTAGGAAGCTCGAAAAAAGTGATAAGCTTTGAAAGGCTTAATCTCGGAAACTATTGGGTCTACAGAGACAGTTATAGTATCATATTGTAGCAAATCCTTTAGGGTTATAATCGCCAAAATTTGAAAAAATAATGATTTTTTCGCGGTTTTTTCGATTTTTGACGAAGTTGCGTTCGGCGCTCGAGGTCACAAACTTAGATTATTCATTATACCAGCATAATAAACAAGTCAGCAAAGAATCAGAACTACCGGATTTGACGCATACTACACCATACTCTTAGGCGACAAAGTTACTGGACTAATACCATTGCTGTGAATTTTGTGAAATTGTTTTATTTTTTTTTTAAACAAACGTAACGTAAACGTAACTATGTTTTAAAAATAAAATTGCTTGTTTTTCACATTGACCAGGAAAAGTTTTCATATAAAACTCAAGGAATAAACATATCTACCCGGGTTGATAGTTGTTTTCTTACATAAAAAAAACATAAAACTCAAAAAAAAAGTGTTAAAAGAAAGTCCATAATATTTTTTCTTCAGATTTTGCGAAATCTATTTAAAAATTAGTCACATAGCTGAACAGGCATGATGATTGGTTAAAAGCTCATAAAGTTATTGAATAACAAAAACCGTGATATCTACCCGGGTAGATACTTTTCACGCGAAGGTTAAACAATATAAGGTTTAACCATAAATATCCTCCAGAATGGAAATAAATAAAAATAATACCGATTTTAAAACCAGGAAGAAACCCCAACTTAGTAGATACCCGTATAACCACAAGTACAGATCTCCATAAATTTGTACAGAACCTTTAGTTGCTTACCTCTATAGAAAACTAAAATTTGTATCTATATAGTCTCAGGAAATTTATAACTGTAAATTAGTTTCGATACAGTAGCTATCTCTTTTCTGTTCTTAGTTTCTTTATTGGTAAGAATCATAAACTATGTACAGAATATTTAAAGATATCCCTATAAAGTTACGGTAAATTACTGTAAAATAATTTCGATACAGTAGCTATCTCTTTTCTGTTCTTAGTTTCTTTACTGGTAAACTATGTACAGAATATTTAAAGATATACCTATAAAGTTACGGTTTAAAATTAAAATAAATAATGTATATAGAGTCTTTGTACAAAACCTACATTCATCAGAAATTTATACCACTTTACTTTAACACCGATACTTTATATATTATATAAAGCATTTTGTACAGTAACTTTACTGAATATTAGAGTCTGTCAAACACAATATAACTTGATTTCCTTTTTTCATTGGTTTGTTGTTCATTCGTGTGTTTGGTTGCAATTGCAATATGTAAATATAAAATAAAATATATTTTAATATAAAGTTTTAGATTTAATTCTATAAGTTTAAATAAATAAAATGTTTACAGTCTACGAATTCCTTGCGAGCAAGGAAATTGCAACTTTACCCACAGATTGGGTAATCGATGGCAAAGTGAGTAAATATAATATTTTTAGGTTATTGGTGTTTATTGTATACAAATATTATTTTTAGGTGAAATTCTGTGTAAAAAAGGCGAAAGATTACATTATACATAATCGGAAATTTTATAAAAAATGGCCTGTATATGAGGTAAAGCCATTAGATGACAAATCATTTGGTAAGTCGAGTATTTATTTATTTACAATTCAAAAATAATTGGTTGTTGGTTTCAGCTACTTACAAAGAAGCATTATTGGCCGAAGAAATATTAACAAATAAAACTGATTTGGATACTACGGATATAGAAAATATTGGCACAGCTATTAATGAACAAGTACTAACAAATTTGCGTAAAAGAAAATTTACGGATCGTGAAAATTTAATATCTGAATCTAGCACCGATGATGATGATATTTTACCAGCAGTGCCTGTTTTCCGACAAAATGCATTGCAAGTGCAAAAAGTTGTGCACAGTGCAAAAAGTTGTGTTACTGAAGCAATAACCATCGAAAATGAAATATCTGATACTATTAATTCGGCAGATAACACCAATGTAACAGATTCTAATTGCATAAGCGGAAATGAAATTCTCACCACCACAGATGTTTTAATTACAAACTTAAACGATATTCTCACCACGACAGACTTACGAAACTTCCGGGAATCATTATTAAAAGATGTACGTCAAATAATTCAACAAGAACTCTCACATTTCTTTGCATCAAGTAACTCTCACCTATATTTTCCAAGTTCACTGAATATAACTCAGACGGAATTTGAGCTGAACAATAAGTTACCTGTAAATACGACGGAAGATAAAATAAGTAACGGAGGAACATTTTCGGACGAATTGGTTGGTTGGTTGGTTTCGAAGTTTCTGAGATTTATAATCGTAATGAATTAGCATGAAACGTAAGTGTCATGCTAATTCAAACAATTAATGTCAGAAATATAACAAAAATATGGATATAATTTTGTTAATTTTTCGGCTGTAATATGATACAAACCGGACAACATAATCTTTACTGTAACTTTATAAAAAATTATAGAGAGACTAAATAGAAACTGTAGCAAAGCCTATAGAGAGACTAATTAGACACTGTAGTAAAGCCTATAGAGAGACTAAATAGAAGCTGTAGCAAAGCCTATAGAGAGACTAATTAGACACTGTAGTAGAGCCTATAGAGAGACTATAAATAAAACTGTAGCAAAGCGGGATATTATGGTAAAGGTATCTTTATTCCAAATCTATAGTTCCTATACCATGTACATACAGCATGTTTCTTTATCTAGATAAAGATATCGTTACAGGTCATATACAGTTGTTATAACTCATGGTTATACGGGTAGTTACCGGCCCATACAATTACTCAATGTTTTTCACAAAATTTTAAACAAAATGATAAAAATAAGAATTGAAAAAGCACTGGATAGAGGAAACATACTTCCTAAACGGTTCTTACGGGCTTAGGAAAAATAGATCCACCAAGATATATTAGTCAAACTTTTGGGGATCATCGAAAACAAACAGGTTAGAGGTTTAATCACAATTATTATAACTGCTGATATCGAGAAGGCTTTCTAAAACGTCAACATAAACACTATGATAAAAATTTTAAGAGATCTGAACTTACCAGAAGACATAATCAACTAGCCACTATACCATGCCCTAATCGATAGAATTGCTACGGTCGTAGGTGACAATTGGAAACACAGTATAACAACCAGCAAAGGGCTACCACAAGGAGATCCTCTTAGTCCGTTATTATTCAACATTTACACTCACAGTATTCATTCTCTCAACTCAGAAGATAATATTATTTTACAACACGCTGATGACTTCCTACCCATCACTTCAGCACAAGAAACCAAAGAGGCTGAAACTAAAGCCAACATATTACTAGATAACTACATAAATTTACTCAAAATCCTCGACTTCGGTATTAATTTCAACAAAACCTTCTTCGAATCAACAAAAACACCAGAAGCAGACGCAAAACAGACTGTAAAATTAAATACCAATCGAATTTCCTGAGGGCTAGTTTCGGATGCTAAAATATTAGAATTTATCATAGACAATCTATTAAAATTTAACCTACATAACAAGCTTTAAATGAAAAATGTAATAATATCAACTTCCTGAAAATACTAGGTAGAAAAAAGGAGGAGCACATCCTTCCACTTTATTAAATATTCATAAAGCCGTTATTCAGCTGCATAGACTAGCTGTATATAGAAAAATTATCATCTAAAATAAATTATTCAAGGGGTCAACGACTTCAAAGAACTACCGTGATATGAACTGAGGAAATGTGCCAAAAATTTAATAAAAACAATACCTCTAAATGATTGAAACCGTGACATTTTTAATCGTATTTTATCAAGTTTTATAGAAAAAAATAATTTTCCGTGCCACAAACATCCTAAACTCAAACTAACATTCAACAAAATTGAAAAATATATATTAAAATTTAAAAACATTTAACTAAAATTAAAAATAAGCATATAACTTACAAATATAATTAAATCTCATTTTAAAATAACAAGATGCCTCTTTATGGTAGATAAACCCGCATAAACTAAAAAGAATAATAGCGCGAGTATTAATTAGTTTAACTTAAAAACTAATGGTAAACGTTGTTCCAAAAATTCTAATTCATCCTAGCTAGTAGTTTAAAACTTTAATGTATGCTTGTGATGGCAATGTTTGATTAAATAATAATTTCGATAAAATTTACTTCCACATAAACTACATCGATATCTCGGTTTGAATACATCTTTAATGTTGTTGTGATTATCCTTTATATGTTTCAGCAATTCATAATTATTATCCCAAGTCTTTTTACACTTGGCACATTGATATTTTTCGTTTATATAAAATAACGGTTTGATGCTACTTCCATTTTGTGCTTTTATTTTACTTGAATTCCAATTTCGTTTATCCTGCTGCCACAATTGTTGGTCATCAAAGTCGTTATCATCGTCCAAAAAACTTATCGGTGTACTCGTAACTAAATTTCTTGTCGAACTCGTTGGTGCAGGTTGGAGAATAATTTTGTTACTCTTCTTATTCGAACGTTTATATTTTCTTGAAAATATTGTCTTTAAATTTAAACAATTTGTAATTTTTGTGTTTTGTTTCGATGAAGATGTTAACGGTGAGCAGCCATTATGATTTTTTTCTTTATGCGAATCATCTGTTGTTGATTGTGATGAACTAGAAGTTGATGATGGAATATCGAAACGTAATTCACGTCGAACAGATGCTGTACGTTTAATTTCTGCTTTAAATTTTCGTATCGAAGCGGATGATGGTGATGAAATTATATTCGGTCCAGATTTTGGTGTTTTCTTTAAGATCGATCGTAGTTTTGGTGTCGATGCATTTTCATCATCAATTTCGGATATCATTTTACGTTTACGATGTGAACCGTTTGTATCCAAATTATTGAATATATCACTCAAACCCGGTGAACAAATTGCAAACAAAACTGAAGATTCGTCATTTTTTTTATTTTCATATTCATCAATATTAGTTTCCGACAATTGCCAATGTCTTAAAATATCGTTACCATGGTGATTGGCTATATGTTTAGGCATTAATCCTATTAAATAGAATAATGCTCCACAATATGGACATGGGTACATATTATGCTTATCCGAATTTCCATTTAACACATCCAACTTATCTTTTCCCATTCCTTCGACATATTTGATTAAATCCTCTCGGTGAAAACGTTTCAAATGATCTTTTAATGTAAACTCAAACATATATTCATTCGCACAAAATGGACAATAATAACTTCTCGGTATGTGCATAGCATTTTCAACAGCATTTTCGGCTAACTTACTTATATCATGATAATTTTCTATTTCGTTATCATTTTGATGAAAACTGTCACGAATTATATTTGAGAAATTTATATTATTAAATTCTTTTATTGCAATTTCTGTAGAGTCTTCCAACTGAATAGATTCTGTCTCACTATCACTTTTTAAAGACATTTGACTTATATTATTTACCAGTTTTTATTTTTATTATACAATCCATACATTAAAACACTTGATTCTTATTCTACAGGTAACGATGATTTAATTTAAATTAATTTTACGGACGAATAACTTTTCGTTTGGCAGCTGTGAGAATTAATTATGTTTCGTCGGTTTGTATGTATAGGAAATGTCACTGAAATTTGAATGTTTAATTTCGAAAATGGGATAATTTATATCGAGAGTTTTCGAGTACATATATATGTCGTCGATAAAACAGTTTGGTAATTTTAAATTTTTACCGGACGGTACTTTTAGAACCGAAGGTTACCCATGAGTTTTAATGGAGATGACTAAGCTCTACTTGGCGCTTCAGTGCACAGTACAAATTTATACAGGGTGTCCGCCGGGAAGGTATACTACTTTGTTTTGCCGCCATTTTGATAAACATTAGTTCTGACAGTTCATATTTGGCAGTCGTGAAGTAGACACGTGGCAAATTTATTATAGAAAAATATTCGATAAACCAACGTGTTTTAATCGTTAAAACATGTTATCAAAATCAATCATCGATTACTGTGACGATGAGAAAGTTACGTGAAATTTTTGGTAGAAAACGTTACGTGAAATTTTTGGTCGCCTGATTTGACTGCTCCGGACTTCTTTTTGTGGGGATATCTGAAAAGCAAGTTTTATGCAAACAAACCAGAAACACTTAAGCAACTCAAACAAAATATTCGTGATGAAATTGATGAAATACCGCGTGAAGTGTGAGAGAATGTAATGAAAAATGTGCTCAAAAGGGCTCGCATTTGTGAGGCTAACAGAGGCGGACATTTATCTGATATTGTATTCTATACATAATTGCTGACATTAAATAAAACATTTATCAATATAAGATCCATTCTCTTTCATTTCATCAAAAATTATAAACAAACAAAGTAGTATACCTTCCTGGCGGACACCCTGTATATAGTGTCCGGTCGTGGATGAATTTTATGAAAAGAAAACGGGGAAGAACTGTTAAGTCAACAACAACAACATGAAAACTGCATGTAAAGTTGCGAATCGAATTTTTTGTTTGCTCCGTCATCCAACGCAGAGTACGATCGGTGACAATATTTACTCTGCGTACATTTGTGATCAAGAAGTATTATGTCGTGTTCTTTGGATTGATCGAAAAAAGATTGATTTATTTGCTTGCCAACGAACAGCTTAAAATAAATCAATCTACTTTTGTAAATGTAGTAGAAAATTGTTTTGACTTTTTGTTCTATCAGTTGATATGTTTACATTTGAAATGATAGATTTTACGTTTTATCATTTTATTTGTAATAACTTTATTATTAATTAGTAATTTAAATAATAATAAATTATTTTTAAACAAAATTTATTTATTCGAAATTTATTTAAACAAAATAATAATAATAGTTAAATTGGTGGGTTTTTTTTGTTTAAATAAATTTGACAATTAAAAAGTATATATCAATGTATTTGTGAAATCTACCAAAAAATCTAGATTTTTAAAACTTGATCTAGATCAGAAAATAAATCAATCTTTTTTTACCAAAGAACACAAACTGACAGCTAATTTTTTTGATCTCATCAATTTTTTTTTGCCAAAGAACACGACATTAGAAAGACCCCAAACTTCAAATATCTCACCACCTTAAAAGAAATGGTATCCAAATTTTAATTTAAAAATCGAGATTTCGAAGGTGTTCGTTTTATTATAACATTACCATGGTCGATAAGGCAGTTTATTTTAATTTTGTTGTGCATATTTGAAAAAAACAGTTGGTTTCAAAGTTATTAAGAAAAATTCAATTTTATCATCTATTTGAACATTTTATTTATAAAAAACAAAGACACATCTTCTAATATTCTTCTTTAGATTTTAACACTATCTTAATATTTTTCTGCAAATTCCATATAATAATATTAAATGACACGCATGTAACAGTAAACTAGAAAATATAGTACTGGGATAAGTATTCCATGCCAGTTCAATTAAAGCTAAAATTAAAAAACGAATGCTCGTTCGGTATTCGGTATACCAAGCAATGTATGGTAAACTATGAAAATACCAAACATAAAATTGATAATGTAAACTTCGTGCACATAATATTCCAATAAAATTCGATAGGAATATTGGCAACAATACTAATTGCGTTGATTTATCAAAATGAATCGAATATTTTTCATGTTGTTCTTGTTCAATTTCTTTTTGTTTTTCCTGTTGTTTATCGATACTATCTCCTCCATTTGTTGAATTGGCTTTCATACTTTTCTCGAACATATTTAAGAAATCTTTTTGTTCGTTTGTAAGTTGTTCTTCCTGTTCCTCATTTATTTTGTTATTTCCTTTGGCACGTTGTTTTAACGGTTTTGGTAAATTTTTGTTTCGTTTTTCCAATTCCATTTCTTTGTTTTTTGCGGTAATTTGGGGTTGTAGTTGTGCTTCCAAAGTACGCAATCGACAATAGTTTACCATGTATTTATAGCTTGGTTTTAGAAATAAAAGAAGAAGACATAAATGTAAGGATAAGAGAGATAGATGAAAGATTTTATTTTCAAATATTTCTCTACTTAAAAAACGATAGTTAACTGTCCATTTGTGTTCAAAAATTCTTCCAAGATCAAAACTTCCTTTAATGTACTGAAACGGATGAGTAAGAAGAAATGGTGCACCTAAAATCAATTGAACACAACCACAAACCCCTAATTGTATTATTGATTTCATATATCCTAAATTCGTAATGTACAACAATAGAATCGCGGGAGCGAAGAGTAATATATTCATTTTAATTGAGATAGCAACGCTAAACCATATACTCCCTAAATACCATTTCTTTTCTAAGAACAGGTTTAACGCTAAATATAAAAATAAGATGGCAATCGGATCGTTGAATAATCTTAAAACATAAATCGAATGTATTCGGTATGACGTGAATGCGGATATCACCAAAACAAATGGAGGAATTTTTCGTGATTTCGAATACAGTCGTAATACCAGATACAACTGAATTAAGTATATCCCGATAAAAATATACTGAGCTAAGCGGATATTTTCTCCTCTTGATGTAATAAAATAAAAAATTGAATAAATGTATATAAAACCAGCGGGATAAACAAGCGGACCGGTATCACCTAAAATGAAAATTTATTTTTAGAAATTAAACTATTTTTATTCTAATTATAGACATTTAGGTTAATTACATTAATTTTTTACCTTTTAACAATGAATAGTCCATTGTTCCATTTAAAAATCCTTCACATTCCTGCATATAAGCTTTCCAATCAATTTCGGTATAATTGACACGATTCACAATAAAGATATTTAAAAACAATTCAAATATTATTATAAAAATCGAAACGATTGGTAATTTTGAAGGATCATATATTAATGATTGAATAAAATTTATATTACAATATTTTTCATAATATTTATAGAAATTTGTTTTTTTATTTTCTTTTTTTAACGATGATTTTCCTTTTGTCGGTGGCATTTTTATTTTTTATACAAAATAAATAAATGCAACATGTACGATAACAACCAACAGACGTTATGAAAATATGACAGAAATGTCAAAAATGAAAAAAAAAGATAAATAAAATCATTAATCTCCAATTTGTTTAAGGCCTAAATAGTGCTGCCTCATGCAAAAATATTTCATTTTCGAACAAATACCCCACTTAATTTATTGTTATTGCCCAGTTAGAAGTGTTATCAATCACACTAAGTTTACACCAGTATCTAATTTGCTATATGTATCAAATTTGCTAGGTAGCCATTTTCACCATCATACTTTTTAAATTTGATACAGTGGTGTAAGCTCTTATTAATTAGGTATGACATATTAATTTTTAGCGCGCCTTTTTCATTGTTAGTTTTTTGGAGAGAAGTAGAATTTCCATATATATTTTTTAAAAAAAACTGTAAACATTTATTATAATCTTGCTAAAATTCTTTTACTTTTAATTTCAGCAAAAAAATCACACGACATAAATATATATTTATAAAATAAGTTGATGCAAAAAATCTTAAAAAACATGCAAAAAATCAAAAAAACATTTCTGTCTAATGACAGTGGAAGAATTCAACTTAAGTAAAATAAATAAGTGATGAAGAAGTTTCAACTTTGAAATTGTCGTAGCCTCAACGGCGTAATCGATAGCGTGTCTGCCTAAGGATTCGAGCCAGGCATCTGACGTGGAAGGTTCGAATTGATCCGAAACACGAAAAATGTGAAGTGGAGTTCTTTTCTTCAAGAAAGAAACTTCAAACTATACCTTTGAATTGAAAAAATTCCAATTATTTCTTTACTTACTTGAGCTTAAAAATCCCTAATAATTTGATTTATTTTTATATAAAGGTCATACCTATTTGCTACATACCTAATTTGATACGTAGCAAATCATCCTACCAAATATTTGCTATGTATTTTTTTATAACTGTTTACATCGACCAAAGTCGACCTAATAAGTATAGTACATATATATACTGGTAGTGTTCGGTCGTGCAAGATCATAATAAATATCACGATATTTTACGAAAACATTTTAACATTTAAAACCAGCAAAAACTCTGATCTTTTTCGTGATAAATGGCTGCGTAGAGTACTTCGGGAAATCATGATTTTTTTTATCACGTTATCTCGGCCGAACACTAGGACTTATGCCCAATTTCTTCACACAAAGTTAAACCTTGGTTAAATCTAACTCGAGTTTAAACTAAGTTTAATTCAGAAATTGGGTTTCTTCGCAACAAAAAACCTCGAGCTAAATTTAACCGAAGGTTAAACTTAGCTAAAGTCATTTGATCACCAGTTAAATATTAAACTGCGATTATTTCTACCATGACGCCCGTGGTGGCGTGTTTAGAAATTAAAAATGCGTCGAATTTTGAAATATTTAAAATGAAGAGTTTGTTTCCGTTATAATAAATTTTATTTATTGTTATACATATAATTAAAAATAAAATGAATATAATTGAAAAAAAAATAAAAATAGAGGTAATTATGCAACATAAGTTATGCACAAACTGTGTTTATTTGTATTTCAACATACATTTGTATTGTAGGCAACGTTCACAGAAGTAAATTGAAATATGGAATCAATAATGGACATAAATATTTTTTCCGACGAAGAGGAGGATGAATTTATCACGGAAATAGTGATGTCTCCTAGACCGTACGTGATGAGGCATCAACAAAATCACTTTGAGGCATGGAGTGATCTCGAATTTTATGGCACTGGTAATCTCTTACGAACTAGTGGAGATTTTAGTGGTGTTTCGGTAAGCACGGCTTGGTACGTAAGACATCGAGGATTATCACTTCTCTTGGGCGCAGCTTAATTAAAATGCCAACTGACGGTCAGGAGATACGCTTAGTCCAGCAAGGATTTTATGCTTTGGCCGGATTTTCACGAGTCATCGAGTGTATCGATTGTACACACATTAGAATACAATATCCAGGTAAAATCAGATTTATATCTTGCTATACTTTGAGTGACATTTAACCGTATGTGTTTTTATCGCTAAAATTTTGCAGGAGGGGACATTGCAGAACTGTATCGTAACAGGAAAGGCTATTTTTCTCTTAACGTGCAAGTTGTTTGAGACAGCAACTTGAAAGCAACCAATATCGTTGCATGATAGCCTGGATCTTCTCACGATGCCACGATTTTTACACATAGCAAACTCCATGCGAGGTTTGAGAATCGTCAGTACCATAAAGGGGTATTTTTTTTTAACCCCATAATTTTACCCCATTTTACCTCATAAAGGGGTATTTTTCTAAAACGAACTTTTGTTTTATGAAATTTTTCAAATTGTCAAAAAAACATACATTAGTACAAATGTTCAGCAATATTAGCGCTATTTTACAGCGTTGCCGCATCTTAACTTTGGATTTACTAACCATAGTTTTGATAAACAACAATTTGAATGAAGAACAATTTATTTTATGTTTTACGTGAAGAAAACCGGTTTTGAATGAAGAAAACCGATTTAAGTTTAACAGCCGGTTAAGTTTAACAGGCTGACTATGAGTTAGGAGGTCTTAACTATGATTATTTTTGTTATGAGAATTTTTTTAAGAGAAATATCTGAACGAGAACGTTATCATAAAAAACCTCATAATAATTCTACAAATATTTTGGAGATCTTTCAAATGGCTATTTTTTTATAAACAAAATTATTATAAAATGTCATATTTTCTTTTAAAATAATTTAATTACATATTAAAATACCATATAAACTATTATTAAGAATTATGTCAATATTATATAGTAGTTTTTGGTAAAAATCAAGTTTATGTTTTGGAAAATTTTAAAAAATTTATCAGTAATTTTTGTTTGTGAAAATATTCAACAGCCATTTTAATGAATATCAATCTCACAATGCATTTTATTTTATAATAGTTTATATACAATTAATATAAAATTATACCATATATTGGTTATTATTATTCATTTTACAATAAATTTGTGAAAAAGAATGCGATTATGTTTTTGCTTAAAGTTTATATAAAATTAGAACAAATAAAACAACATGAAACGTGAGACTTTGATATTGAAAAGATGAAATCTTCAATCGCCATTTTATTTAAAATCACTATCAAGATATATTTTGTTTTATAATTTTGATACAAACTAAAATAATCTATATTTCATTTTAGTTTGTAAAAGAATTAATATAAGAATTACATAAATAATTCATAATTATTATTTTATCCTTTATTAATATAATTTTTCATACAAGAATTCCAATAAAAAAATATGAAACGTTAAGTCGTGATGCTTAAGATGACCATGTTTGATAGTCTTAAGTTAAGAGGTTATTTTTTGACATCTCACAGTTGTGACTACATACAGAATCGCATTTAAGAGGTTTTAGTCTTAGCTAAGAGAAAAGTCTTTGCTATGACTATGTTTACATCTGTGAGGGTATGTCAGAATCAGCCTGTTAATCTTCTCACATTTGACATGTTTTGAAAATAATTCAAATTTGACAAGCCTTAATTGAAAATAAACCCACTTCACAGCTATATTTAGTGTCGATAGTATCAATAAGTACAATCCTATACAGAATAGTTATCTGTTAGATATTTAACCAGAGGTTTTAGTGATGAAAATCAATGTTTAATTATCTGACGGATATCTTTATCTGGAATATAGTTATTTGGAGGTATGAAGAAGCCGGGCATCGAATAAGTATGCTGGCGAGGTGACTTATTTTGTAAATTGTATCTCATTTTCCATATAAATCTAATCTGTCCAATCCATATCTGTCTCTAATTTGTTTAAACGTTTTTGTAAATCAGATTTTACTGACATAATTATAGACATTATTGTCTTGAAATGAATGATTATTTTGACATTTTTAATATGGCGGTAAATAAGTAATAAGCTAATAAGTATCAAATAAGTCGTCGTTTGGAAAGCACTCTTAAGAGTAAACGTTTATGAGCGGTTTAAACGTCAAATCCGTTAAATCAAACTGAAAGTGTTAATAATTTCTTGTGCAATGTAATTTTTTAAGTTCCATGTTATATTTTAATATATTTATTTCCTGAAAAATTTCACTAATTTGTAGTTAATTTTGTCATTTATTTTTATTAAACAAACGATTTAACATTTTGATAGAAATCGACACACAATTAACACCTGGTAAAAATCGTTGGAACTAATAAATCCGTTGTTGTATGTATTAAAAATTATATTCCCAATTCCCTAAATGATTTCATTTTAAAAGTTTCCATTTGATTGCAAATAAATTGTAAAAAAAAATTAAATGTTTGTTATTAAGTTTAACATTGTGTATGTACTACATTATGTACATCATTCGTCGAAAAACTAAATTTCAATTGACTTTATTTTTGTTTTAAATTGTTTTCGTAGACAGATTGGTATATGGTAATTTTTATTGTTGTTCAATAAACTGATCCTGAAAAAAACTTTTTTGAAATGGAATTAATTAATCAGATATGACGTGGAAATATAAATTTGTTTTAATTAAAGTCATTTAAAAAAGAAATAATGGAGATGGGTATGTATATGTGCTTATAGTTTTATTTGTTTGATGTTATTTTTGGCAATCGTGTTAAGCATGATTATAGTATCCTACTTTTGTTACCAATCCACCAAGTGCTAACCTAATTCAGTGGTTTGTAGAGGGATTGGTTGGCCAGAACTGATTGTCAAGAGTCACAAATTGAACGAACTCGTCTGGTTTTGTATGAAAATTTGGGCAGATGGAAGGCTTGCAAGCTTATATAAACCATTGAAGTCGAAAAAACACATAATAATCGAACATTTAATCCATTACAAGCTATAGGTTGTACATTTCGAAATTGATTCAACATAAATTTCTGTTAGTTTTGATCCTACAAATCGTTCGTTGAATTAAACAAATTGATGTCGGTTGAATTTATTTTACCAACAATTTTTAGCGAACAGTTTCTAAATTTTATAGACGTGTTTGTTGATTCTCTGCTTAAACCATCCTATTGAAAAACAAAGTTTAATGGGAAAATTGCATAGGCAATTTCCTATAAAATCCTGTTAAACAATTTTTTTTCCTTTTGAAATCGATTGAATCCTATTCAATTGTCCTATAGAAATACATTGAATCCTTTTAATAGCAATGAAAACATTTTTATAGGATTATAATTCTTCAATGGGATTGACTACATTTTAATTGAATTTTCTGCGACCGTCAAAGTTTTTATTAAATAATAAAGAATCCTACTTGACTTTATAATAGGACTAAACACATTTTAAAGGCAGATTTGTAGTTTTAGAATTTCATATGGAATCCTTTTCGATTCTTAATGGGATTGACTATGTTTTAATGGGAATTTCTAAAACCTTCAAATTTCCTATTAAATAATAATCAATTAAAATAAAATCAACATATACAACTTTAACCACTATTATTATAGTCTTTCAGCCGAGAAGCGATAACTAAAACACATAAAACGATTTTAACTATATATTTCTAAAATGGATAATACTAAAGTGAATTTTAACCAGACATAAGAAAAATCTCAGTCGTAATTTTCCTGTAAGAATTATCCATTTCCTATTGAAATTACATATAAAAGTATATGAAAAATACTATCGTGAAATTATAATTTGAAAGTCGTATATATAATCTACGTTTGTTTCTAAGGGCCAATTTGGCTGTTTTGGAAAACAAATATTTTTGTTGGGATTTCATTATTGAGAAGGGAATAAATTTATTGAAAACATTCTAGTCAAACAAAATTTATACTATTATATTATTATTTTATTTTTATATTTTTTTAACTCAGCTAATGATCCCACGTACCAAAGTAGACAAGACAAGACAATCCCGCCCAAAAGTAGTGAATTGCTTTATTTTTGTTGACAAACAGTTTTCCGATTTTTATTTTATTTTGCCCTTAAAAAGTTTTTGTCTCCCAAAATAAAATATGTACATATAAATTAAAATCTGCACTCAAAGAGCTAAATTTTAGTTCCTTATTTTTCGCCCTCAGATATATTTTAATTTTACTTTAGAAATAAATTTTTGTACGTTATAGATTTTATTTTTTTTTTATTTATTTCGTTCAAAGAAAAGAGGAATAAAATAAAATCTATTTTTTTCAAACTATTCGTTTACGGTTACATACATATTTTTGTTTGTTTTGTTTTATTCTGGTTAGTTTTCGTCCTATTTCATTATTTGATAAGAAAAGATTTTAGAAATTTGTATCTTTGAATCGTAATTTTAGATAATGATCTCCATTTAGATAAATAATTTAATAATGAATGATTTTTAATATGTTATGTATGAATTAAATTATGAAGTAAATAAAATTGTTTATTATTATTTATTTAAAATGATTTATTGAACGGATTTCGTTAAAATTAAAATAAATTATATTCGAAAAAAAATTAATTAATTTGTATTCATAAATGAATTAATTTTTTTTATTAATTAATTATTAGTAATAATAATATTAATAGTATAATAGTATTTATAAAATAATAGTATTTTATTAATTAATTTTATTTCTATCTATTCCAACTGATAGGGGCAAATGTGCGTTTTTCTTTTTTTTATTAAAACAGTAAAAAACATAAGTCGCGTTGGATTTGAATGAAGTAACTGTATTATCTGGAAAAACTATCGCTTTGTTGTTCTTTTTTTGTAAACTACGCTATTTTATATTCATATCGACGTCACTTATTTTCATACATATTTTAATCAAACTAAACCAAAAGAAAAGAAAAACAAAAAAATTATTATAAAAAAAATATCTCTGAGAGCATTATATTTATTTTTTTCAAATAACTATCTGCCAACAAAATCTTTTCTCGTAAATTTTTATTTTGCCTATAAAGAGCTTTTTTGTAAATTTTTTCATATTATCCTAAGTGCAAGAGCGAAAAATAAATTATAAAAATAAAGCCCGCATGGTTTTATTTTTAAAATAAGTGCGAGAGCCCTTAAAAAATAAAAATCTGATCACTGTTGACAAATGATCTTTCGTTCGTACAATTTAGAGTATCAGAGCTTTTTGGTGGATGAGATCATAATGTGATTTTGAGATATTTAAATTTATAAGTTCCTATTTATCTAATCCGAGTCTTGTTTGGGATTATAAAACTGCAGATTGGCAGGGGCCAATTAATTCAAACATTTCTTCTTATAATGTTTCAGAAATATTAAACGTAGGTATGAGCAACTTTATTCCAATTGATCGTTCCAAATACTGATAAATGGGTTTCGAATAAATGTAAAAATGCAATAAAATTTTAAAAAAATGCTTTTCGAAAGTACATATAACCAAAACAAACCTGATGAAAACTTTAAATTATAACAAATAGAAAGAAATGTATGTAGAAAACTAATAGATGCAAAGAAATATCTATTTATTACAAAAAAAAGGTACAAAATTTGCTGAGCAACCCAGGATGGATCACGCAATTTTTATAAAGCCATTAGTAGAGCCTAATTTATAACCAACACCAATTCCTGTAGTTTCTAACAAAATGAACCGGATCATTTTCGTAAAAATATAATCCTGAAAATAATAAGGCATCTGGACCAGATAGTATTCCTTCAATTATTCTTAAAACATTTGCTAAGGTATTAGCATCAACAAACCCATATAAATCTTCTCGGTTGTTGCTAAAATATTTGAGAAATACATTAACTTCATATTGATGAAAAACGTGATCTACGCAGGTGAAAAAGTCGAAATTTGGCTTGACCATTTTTGATTTTCCTGAAACTTGACATGTAAGTAGTATGGACAAAATAAAAAATACAACTTATTTTAAAATTTTTTTAAAGTGCTTAGATTGAACGTAGATTGATTGGGCACCCCAACATGCATGAAAAATGAAAATTCTGCCAATCCGATGTAATTTTGAAATTAAATTGCTCAAGAACCGCTATACCAATTTCATCAAACTTTTTTTTGTTTGATAGATGATTAGTTAGTCGTTTGAAAAAAAATTAATTTATTGTTTTTTTAATTAATTTTTAAATAAAAATATTAAAAAAACATTTTTAAAGATGGCGCTAGGGTCGATGATCAATTGGAATTAAATTAATTTTTTTTTTCTGAAAATAGTTCTATCCTTACTCTAAAATATATCAAATTAACTCAGAGGCATTAATTTTTGTTCTTGAGATATTTAATTTTAAAGATTTTTAGTCCGATTAAAATTCTAATTGTTCATTATTTTCTCGAACTTCAGTGTTTAAAATTTTTTGATGATATAAATTGTTCGAAAAAATAATGAACAAATACAATTTCTCACATATGGAGTGCAGCATACATATAAGTAGTTTGAAGGGTCTCGATTCTATACAGAATAGAGCTGTTAAATTGATAGCTTGATTTCTTATATGTCGATGATTTAACGTAATTTTACAAATACATTATAGAATAAAGATGAACGGGAGTTTGCCTCGATCAAATCGATTAAGCTTGAGCCTACAAACTTTGCACGTTACCCCAAAGTATCAATAACAGCCAATAGAAGTTTCGCCTTTCAAAGTTAATTTTTAACAGAGCCTGGCATCTCTGGAATGCCTTACCGGCGTGAGTCTGCAATGATAATCTTTATCTTCAAAACTTTAAAATTAGCGTTCAAAAATCCTGAAAAAGAAAATTGATCAATACTAACAAATCTTAGTTCCCTAGTTAGCATCGTATCTTCTGATAATCAGAGACGTTATCTATAATTTATTATCACTATATACACTATACAATATCTAAGTTTAAATAAAAAAAAAAATACTGAAAAATTATCGGTTAGGGGGGATTGAACCTATCTCAATGTCTTCCCATAAAAATATATAGAATCTTATTGAAAAATACTGTCGTGAAGTTATAATTTTAAAGTCGTATGTTCCTGTAGAAATTATACACTTCCTATTGAAACTATCTCAATGTCTTCCTGTACACAGTTAAAAATAAGCTGAATATGTAATGCAAGGTGAATATGTAAAACTATAAATCCTATTGGGAAATCTTGTCGTAACAAAACAATCTTCTAAGTTTTATTTTCCTTTACAAATTATCTATTTCCCGTTGAAACTGTTTCAATGTCTTCTTTTAAAACTATAAAGAATCCTATTAAGGAATATTGTCGTACGAAAAAAGTTGTCTCTCATTTTTATTTACCTTTTCAATTACGTTCATTCCTATAAAAATATTTCAATGGGAAAAGTCTGATATTCAAAGGATTATGAGCTTAATTCCATTTTCCCATTGAATATGAGTCTTTCCTACCCAACATTTTTATGAAGTAAAGAATTTCTCGGTTGATCCCATTAAAATCGTTCTTTTCCTATCCAGTTTTCATCAATATTCTATAGGATTGTACCTTTTCTAATAGGACAGGTTAAGCAGGGTTATTACGAACAAAACTAGAACAAAACTTTTAAAATAACGACCATGTTTGCTAACTTTTAACATTTTACTTTATTGATTTTATCAAATATTTCCATAACTATGATATACGCAATTAGTTAGATTATGTTATAATACTATTAAATATACTTATATTTTTTCTAAAATAATTTTATTTAAAAGTTAAAATTATAACAAATAAATTTTACCTTTTGTCAAATTTGCAATACAAAATCAAACAACGTGTCCTTTAATTAAATCCAACAGACCATTGTGTTATATTTTACCTACAATTTTTTTCAGTTTAGATTCAGCGAACGCGCATGAATCGAATAAGTACAACGTTAGAAAGTATTTTATAAGCAGCACACTGCCTAGGCTGGTCCCGTTGCAGAATTATATTTTTAAATTATAGCCCGGGTTTAGTAGCCGGGGTCGTTCATGTAATGATTCCAAGATGAACCGATGCCAGTGTACAGAATTCATTTTCAAATGTTCGTGAATTGGTCCGTTATTATCTTAAGGTTTATAGAAAACCTTTTTACACATTTATGTATCTAGTCGTCCCTAACATGGAAGAACAGACACAACTCGACCATAAAATTGAGTGAATAAATGAAATTAATACAGGTGAGGAACAGGGACACTTCTTGACAGCCTAGGTTCCCAAAAACAAGGTGTGCTGACTGATTTGAGGTCTGTTAATGAATCAGACATAGTTAAAAAATTAGAACAGTTTTGATTTTGGGTTTTGTTTGAAAAATTTATGTTTCAAAATGGCACTTGCAACGTAGATATTTCATATGTTGAAGGTGTTCCTAATACTGTTGTCGAAGAAAGTTTTTTTTAATATTTCCAATAATAACCAGTGTGATTATTTTGGAAAATTTCGATATCTTCTAATTGTTACAGATGACCAAACCAAATAGATTTCTGAGCCTCCCATGGAGGGATTTTGCCGTATGAGCAATCAGCTTCCAATCATCTCGATCTCGTTGAACAGTTGACCCTAGTTTCGACATCCTACATCACGAAGGTCTTGGATGATGTCATCACGCCAGCGATGTCTAGGTATTCCTCTTCGACGAACACCAGTTAGTTGTTGTTGGGACGCTTTTTTTTATCATTCTATTGTAACGGCGGACTATTTCAATAATCTCTTATCTGTATTAAATAGAGATAAATAAATAAAAACAATAATTTTTGAAAATTAAATAGATAAAATTTATTAAATAGAATATATTTTTTAAAATAATTTTAAGAATAAATAATTTAAACAAAAATTTCTTGGTTAAATTTTGTTTAAAATAAAAATATTTTTTGAAGATATAACTAAACAAATTTTTTTAAATAGAATATATTTTTTTACATAGATCTAAATAATTTTAGGAATAAGTTAACTAACCAAAAATTTCTTTATTAAATTTTCTTAAATTTTTGAAGGTCTAATAGACAAATTTTCTAAGAACATTAGGAATAAGTTAATTAAACAAAAAAATTTTCTTAATTAGAATAATTAAATATTTTTCTTTTTTTTCTTTTTAAAATAAATAAATATTTGGGATAAAGAAGGTATCACCCAATAATTAATCAAATAAATAAATCCGTAAATAAATTTATTTCTTTTAAATATATAAAAGATTAAAAATTTATTCTAGGGGTGATATCATAATACATAGATATTTACAATGTTACTGAATTTCAGCATATCTGAAATTAAATAAATAAAAATAAAAATTATTACTAGATAGTAAATATAATTTTAGGTATATTAATTAAACAAATATCTTTTTAAATAAATACCATTCAAAATTTTTTTAAATAAATATAAATTAAATTAAAAAGAATAAAAATAAATTAGATAATTTTAATAAATGTGTAGCCATATTTTTTCATACATCAGGTTTTCTGTTTCTGGTTCCTTTTGACGTGACTTCGGTTTGTTTTTTTTTTCTTATATCGTCATTCAATGATAAATATTTTATAGAGTCAAAACAATTTTTGTAGCGAGTCGTAATTGGCGATTTTCAAAGTCCTTTCTTCTAGGATAAACAACGGATAGGGATGTTAGTTCTATCATCACTGTCCTAGTTTCTTCGGCGGACTATTTCAATTTTTACTCTGAAAATAATAATTTTCAAACTCAATTATAATTTTATTAATTTTCTTAAATTGTAGTAAACGTAGCTACATTTTTCTGTACTTCTGTTGGCGGGGTTTAGTTACGTCACACTTAATAAACATGTTTATTATTGCTGGAAGAGGAAAACAGAAGATCGATGGTATGATATAAAAGTACGAATTGTTTAAATCAATGAGTATAATTAGGAAACAGTATAATTTGGAAGTTAAAGAAAGAAACAATATGTTGTTATAAAAAATAGATTTATTTCAATTTATTGTTATTTGTATTATATTTCCAATAAAACTTAATTTAACTTTCAATTGTTTAAGTTTTTTTTAAGTTAGTATAATTTTGTAAATTAAAATAAAATTGTGATGTGGTTGAAAACAAAAGTTATCTGTCAAACCGAAATAAAAAGTTTATATAAATAAATTCAAATGGTTGGAAATGGACAACTTATGAAAAGTCGAGGAGAATTATGTGTCGTTAGTTATACAAGGACACTAGAAGATGGAACAGTTGTAGAGAATGAAGAAAATATTGTTGTTCAAACTGGTGATGTTATGAAAGTTTTGGTTTGTGATAGTAGTTTTATCCATTCACATGTTGCATTGATGAAGGAAAACTATTACAGCGATGGATGTTGTTATGAATTTAAACGTCAAGCCGTACTTTATATGATGTTGGAAGACAACATTCATCAGGAAAATAAATGTAAGCTTATTTTATATATTTTGATTTGTATAATTTTTGATTTTGTTTTCGATTAAATTATTTTCATGTTAGTAAATTAATAGTATTTTTCTATGCAAAAAGTAAACTCACTAGTTTAAAAAAATAACAAATTATAGTTGCTATGGTTTTTCATATAATTTTACAAAGTATTTTAAACAACGTAACCATGAAAAAATAGAATATGAATTTTGAATGTTTTGTTGTCGATTTCTAACTTTATAATTTATAGTAAATATCGATCATATATTACTATCATAGAAAAAATTGCATTTCCTACGCGAGATAAACGTTTTCAACAATTTTTTCATCTCTTGTAAGAAAATATACTATTTTTTGGTGATTCAACAAAATAAAAGATTTCCAAGTGATTAATCGTTTGTGTATGAATTCAGTGTTTCAGTTTTAATATAGTTTTTTTAGCTATCCGGCGTAAATTATTATATAATATTTCAATAAAAGTTCAAATTCCGTTACACTATCTAATGGAGCCCTTTCTACATGACCAAACCATCTAATCTAGTTGGATTTAATGAATCCGATTACATCGTAGCCTCCAAGAAGCTGTCTAATTTTATGATTCATTCGGATTCTATGCTGATTTTCAGCAATTTTGCATGGACCTTAAATTGTTCGTATGACCTTCCTCTCGAATGTTGATAAAATTCTGCAATCGGAGGAAATCAGTGTCCCGCTTTCACTTCCAAATGTAAGCGCAGTCGGATTAATGCTAATGAAAAGTGTGAGTTTACACAACCGCGGAAGATGTGTTGATCGCAGAAGTTTTGAGTATGCGTAAAAATTCTGCATGTGGCAGAGACACGCGCTTCGATGTCTCCCTGCATGTCATTTCACGATGTTATTACAAACCCGAGGTATTTGAAGTTTACTACTCGTTCTACTTCATAGTCGCCAGTATTTAGATTGCCGGATGGTATGTTCCTGGATGTTTAGTCTTGCCAGTATTGATGCGTAATCCAAGCCGTTTAGCACTTCTTTCAAGCTGAGAGAGACTATCCTTAATATCGCTTGGTTTAAGTCCGAGAAGCGCAATATCATTTGCATAGCCAAGAATTCGACTAGATTTGCTAAATATGCAGTTTTGTGTCTCAATTCGGCTTTTTCTTATCGTGTAGTAAAGCGCCAAATTATATAGTACGGGCGCCAGTGCATCAGCTTGTCGAACACCTTATGTTATATCAAAAGAGTCAGAAGTTGACCATATTATTCTACAATTTGATCCCGATGTTGTGAGTTCGCACAGAAAAACAAGTTTCGCTGGGATACCAAGCCATACGAGTGCAGACCAGAGGTTGTCGCGGATGGTGCTGTCATATGCTTGCTTGAAATCAACGTAGAGTTGGTGAATGCTGATGTTGCACACCCAACATTTTTCCAAAATCGCCTTAAGGTAAAACATTGATCTGTAGTTGACCAGTTGGGACGAAAACCGCACCGATGATAGATTCAGCGAATGGGATGAGTCGAGCAAGTACGACATTAGCTATAGTATATTTTATATGCAATTACTTTGGTCTGAAAGACCTAAGTATTACATTCATGAGCTCAAAGTGAAATTCTTACCCCCGCTTTTTTTGACATTTCTCGACGTTTTAGGACCTCCTGATTCTAAAAAAGCAAAAAAAGCAAAAAAAAAATGTGTGTCTGCTGCCGGCCGGCCGGCCGCCGTCATTACCTACGCTGCAGGGAAAACCGCTGGAGGGATTTCAAAAATTTTTTTTCAAAATAAAGGTATACTCAAGGGAAAGGACGTCCTCCGAAAGGACGCTGTGCTCGATAACTGTAGCGGAAGTATGTCAAAAAAATCATTATGTGTGTCAAAAATAGCAAATTTTCATATTTTTGGCTTAAAAACGTCAATTTTAAGTGATTACGAGTAGGAACATTAAATTTGGAGAAATATTGATGGTAAGGATTGGTATGTGAGATCAAAAACTAGATTATTGCATTATAAGTTTGACAAGAAAATGTTGTCAAGTGTGTCAAAAGAAAGGTTTTTATTTATTTTTTACCCAATTGTTTTAGAAAAAAATAAAAATAAAATAGTTTGTATGACATATTTTATTATTATCATAGAGAATTATGGCATTATAAGTTTGTCAAAAAAATAATGTCAAGTGTGTCAAAAAATGATTTCATTTATTTTTTTGGCCAATTTTTTGGAAAAAAATGCAGCTGTTTTTATGACGTAAATGTAATTTAAATTGAAATTGGACATGAACATTTTTGAATTTGTTATAGTTTTTGAAATATCTTTGGAATTTTGAAAAAGTTTGTATTTTTGATTTTGTAAGTATTTTTGCAATATTTTTAGAATTTCGGAAAAAGTTTTAATTTTTGATTTTGTAAGAATTTTTGGAATATTTTTAGAATTTTGAAAAATTTTTAATTTTTGATTTTATTATAATTTTTGGAATTTTGAAAAAATTTTCAATTTTTGATTTTGTAATAATTTTTGCAATATTTTTAGAATATTCTAATTTTTGGAATATTTTTGGAATTTAGAAAAAGTTTGATTTTATTTAATTTAACAATACTTTTGGAATTTTGATTATAATTTTCCGGCAACGTATTAATGTTTCGTGTTAGTTTTGTAATAAATTTTTAAACAGAGATAAAAATACTTGTACTTTAACAAAGAGTTGTGTTTGATATACATCGCTGCCCAAAACTAAAAGCCATGTCCTCATAAAAGTTTTTTGCCGAAAACTATATCAAAATTCTTAACCCAGACCGAAGTCTTGATATCTCAGAGCTGTGAGATTTCAGCCCTTCCATATTTTTATTATTATTTTTGAGAATTATGGCATTATAAGTTTATCAAAAAAATGTTGTCAAGTGTGTCAAAAGAAAGATTTTACTTCGGTCTGAAAGACATTCGACATTCATGAGCTAAAAGTGAAATTCTTACCCCCACGTTTTTGGGCATTGCTTATTTTTTGGCACTGATTCTAAAAAAGCAAAAAAAAAATCTATGTCTGTCTGCCGGCCGTCCGTCCGTTCGGCCGTCACAACCGACGAAATAAATCTAGAAAACCGCAGGACGGATTTCAAAAATTTTTTTCTGCTAAAAATAGGTTTACTCAATAGAAAGAGCCGATAGGATGATGTGTTCGATAACTGTACCGGAAGTGTGTCCGAAAAATCGTCAAGTGTGTCAAAACACGGATATTTGCATATTTTTTGCTTAAAAATCTTTCATTTTAAGTGATTACGAGTAGGAACATTGAATTTGGAGAAATCTTGATGGTCTGGATTGGTATGTGAGACCAAAATCTAGATTATTGCATTATGAGTTTGTGAAAAAATGTTGTCAAGTGTGTCAAAAGACAGATTTTTATTTATTTTTTTACCCAATTTTTTAGAAAAAAATAAAATTAGTTATTTGTTTGACATGAAATTTTATTATTATTATTGAGAATTATGGCATTATAAGTCTGTCAAAAAAATATTGTCAAGTGTGTCAAAAGAAAGATTTTTATTTATTTTTTACCCAACTTTTTGGAAAAAATAAAATTAATTATTTGTTTGACATGAAATTTTATTATTATCATAGAGAATTATGGCATTATCATAAGTTTGTCAAAAAATGTTGTCAAGTGTGTCGGAAGATATTATTTATTTTTGAACCCAATTTTTTGGAAAAAAATAAAATTAATTTTTTGTTTGACAGGAAATTTTATTATTATTATAGACAACTCGGGTTAAGATCGCAGCGCCATGACGTTGACAGCTGAAAGCTAGCTAAGTACTATTGAACTATTGTTTGCGTTCGTGTTGTATTATAAAATTTGGTATTTTTTAGTGCTTTTTTAGATATTTTTTAAGTAGCATTTTGGAATACATGAGATATTTGAATGGCTCTACAACTTCCAAATGCGTGGTAGAAGGTGAAAATGTAATTAATGCAGGACATTTAATTTTCACAGGGAAATCGGAAGTCAATAGTGATAGTATTTATTTGTATGGTCTGTGTTTGCAATCTAGTTCCTTGGATTTTAATCCTCACGAAATATCAGGAAAAATATCAATTTCCAGTTGCATTAAAATTGATAACATGTTATGTTCCTGCAAAGCTGGAAATAGTGGCAGATGTAAAAATGTGTCAGGTTTCTGCCTTACTCATCAAATGTATAAGGTCTACATAGGTTAAAAACAAAGCGCAATCGTGCAAGAGTGATTTTGAACAATATATGAATAATTTAGTTTTTCTTGTTTCTGCTTTTCTTTTTCCGTTTTAGGGAGGATGTTGAGTCACTGGAGTATGTTTCTACAACTGATAAAAAGTGTATCTGGTCAACACAAAAATATGTAACGAAAGACAAATACAAACCCGTACCCATTGATGAAATGCAATGTTTTCAAGGTAAAATATAAAAGGTCAGTATTTCTATAGAGCATAGATGATGATGATGTCTTGAACTCTTTTTGCAAGTTACTCCCAGATTCAGCTATTGTCAAGCACAGGTTTGTAATTATTTAAGAATTAAATTCAATTTAATCACTATTTTATGTTCTAGACTAGGACGTCGAAATGTAGAGGAAGTAAATGTATGTGAAATTGACAAAATAAATGATACAACTTCTTATAAGTACCATTTGACAGAGGTTTTAAGAAACTCCTATGAATCAATTATAATGATGTACTTGGCATCAGTTAGTATGACCCATCAAAAAGATTGTTGTGCACAAGTGTTGGCTAATTTATTATTAATATATTATTTATTTTTTTACCTAATTTTTTAGAAAAAAATAAAATTAGTTATTTGTTTGACATGAAATTTTATTATTATTATTGAGAATTATGGCACTATAAGTTTGTCAAAAAAATGTTGTCAAGTGTGTCAAAGATTTTTATTTATTTTCACCCAACGTTTTGGAAAAAATAAAATTAATTATTTGTTTAACAAGAAATTTCATTATTATTATTGAGAATTATTGCATTATAAGTTTGTCAAAAAATAATGTCAAGTGTGTCAAAAAATTGATTTCATTTATTTTTTTAGATAATTTTTTGGAAAAAAAAATTTAGCTGTTTGCTTACGTAAATATAATTGAACATGGACATTTTTGAATTTGTTATAATTTTTGAAATATTTTTGGCATTTTGAAAAAGTTTCAATTTTCGATTTTGTATGAATTTTTGGAAAATTTTTTGAATTTTGAAAAATTTTAATTTTAATTTTATTATAATTTTTACAATTTTGGAAAAAGTTTCAATTTTTGATATTGTTATAATTTTTGCAATATTTTTAGAATTTCGGAAAAAGTTTGAATTTTTAAGAATTTTTGGAATATTATTAGAATTTAGGGAAAAGTTTAAATTTTTGATTTTATTCTAATTTTTGGAATATTTTTAGAATTATGAAAAGAAAATAGAATTTTTGAATTTTATATATATTTTTAGAATTATGAAAAATTTTAAATTTTTGATTTTATTATGATTTTTATAATTTTGGAAAAAGTTACAATTTTTGATTTTGTTATAATTTATGCAATATTTTTAGAATTTTTGAAAAAAGTTTTAATCTTTGATATTGTAATAATTTTTGAAATATTTTTAGAATTTTGTTTCAAAAAAATTTGAATTTTTTATTTTATTTAATTTTTACAATATTTTTGGAATTTTGAAAGGAATATGATGATGCGATTTTGAAATATTTTCTCGAAACGCTAAATGGAGAGGTTTTTGAGGAGTTTGCTGTTGTATCATCTTTTCACTAAATTATGTTAACTAGGTGGGCCCGGCGTGCTTCGCTAAGCTTATAAATAAAGTTTTTGCGTAGACATTTTGTTGACGTAGAAGCAATGATTTCAAAAAGTGGTAATGAGAAATGCTAGCATATAATTTTTAATTTTTCTTTTTAAATATATGAATGAAAAATAATCAGAACTCTAGCTGATCAGTTCGGATATATGAAAAATTAGCGATCAAATAAGTTTTCAAGTAAGCTTATTTGATCTCTAACTTATTTGATCGCTAATTTTTCATATATCAGAACTGATCAGCTAGAGTTCTCATTATTTTTCATTCATATATTTAAAAAGAAAAATTAAAAATTATATGCTAGCATTTCTCATTACCACTTTTTGAAATCATTGCTTCTACGTCAACAAAATGTCTATGCAAAAATTTTATTTCTAAGCGTAGCGAAGCACGCCGGGCCCTCCTAGTATTAAAAATTCTAGCAATCAAATTTACGATCTCAAACTATCATACCAAACACACACATTACAAAATTGTCGCTGAAAAAAAATACTACAGTCAATAATCAATTTTTTATCCTCTTTCATTCACAAACAATATATATTAAAAATTCTAACAATCAAATCTACGATCTCAAACTATCATACCAAACACACACATTACAACATTGTCGCTGAAAAAAAATACAACAATCAATAATCAATTTTTTATCCTCTTTCATTCACAAACAATATATATCTAACTAAATATTCAACGTATTAATATATAAGATAAAACAACAAAGAAAAATAACGTCCATGCTCTCCTAGATCAATGCATAAACTGAAAAGAAAATATAAAATACTATAAACAAAGAAAAGATTTGGACGATTCCATTTGATCCATTTGATTTGATTTGAGGGGTGGCAGTTGAATTCAAAAATACATTATAATTCGTCTATAACTTTTTTATTTATGATCTGAAAAATCTCAAAAATCTCTCAGATCTAGGTTACACTAATATCAGTTAGCAGTGAAAATTTGGAATGAGCAAAAATTCGAATAAAAAAGCCTTAGGCTGTACAAAGTACAAATTTAGCGTATTAATATATAAGATATATCATCTGTTATAATTTTCCAACAACGTATTGATGTGACTACGAAAATATTAGTTTTGTAATACATATCTAAACAGAGATAAATAATACATGTACTTTAACAAAAAGTTATGTTTGATATACATCGCTGCTCAAAACTAAAAACCATGTCCTCATAAAAGTTTTTTGCGAAAACTATATCAAAATCCTTAACTCAGACCGAAGTTTTGATATCTCAGAGCTTGAGATTTCAGCCCCTCCATATTTTTCAACATTGCGATGCCACGATAATTCGCATACTTTAGATGGTCACCTTTCTTATGTAGCGGAACAATGATTTTTTTCATTCAGCAATAAGTTCTTCTTGGTCCTAGATTGTAAGAATCAGATTGTATATACGTGAGACTAGAGCTGCTCCTCCATTTTTAAACAGTTTTGCAGGGATTCCATCGATACCTTGTGATTTGCCGTTTTTCAGTTTTTAATGGCAGCTTTCACTTCTTCTATTGTTGTAAGCTCGTTGTTTCCCTTTTTGATGGATGTGGATCTTAGGAGGAAATCTTTTGTCAGATTTTGCGCATTGGCAACGCATTCTTTCGAATTTCCATTAGCCATGTTTGATGTTTTCGACACAGCTCTTAAGGTGTTCGCGTTTCTTTTTCCGTAGGAGTTTTGCTGATGCTTTTCTGGCGCATAGATACTCAGATTGGGAGCTTCGGGTGTTCCTTGTTAACCATTTTCTAGCAGTTTTTTTTTGTGCTCAACGCTTTCGCGGAACTCGTCATCAAACCATTCGTTACGTGATTTCGGTGGTCGTTTTCCGTGTTTGTAGTTTGTGCTGCGGATATAATGGTTGATTTAAGCGTTTGCCATTCTTCTTGTATGTTTAATGGCATCTCAGACGGGATGTCATGCTCTTCTATGCTTTGCATTACTATTTCCTGTTATCTATTCAGCGTTTCTGGATGTTTAAATGCTTCGACATTCGCAGCATACGGTCTTTTTGTTTGTCTATTAAACGTAGATGACAACTTGCACTTGTACTTAAAGATGACAAGCATATGATCGGTTTTCATATCAGCATCTCTATATGATTGAATGTCAGTTACACTTGTAGAGTGTCTCTTAGAAATCATGACATGATTGATTTAATTTTCAGTTCTTCCATCGTTTGATTTCGAAGCTGCTTTGTGGATTCTCTTATGCATGAGGAAAGAAAGTTCTAAATATTACTAGATCATACATCATTGCCAGTTCAGCTGCACGAAGGCCATTATTGTTACTGGTATAATGCAAGCAGTTATGGCCGATATGTGTTTTAAGCTCTGTACCTCTTCTACCAATTTGAGCATTGAAGTCACCTAACACGATTTTTATATCGTGCTGCGGGATGTTATTGATGACTTCTTCGAGTTCTAGAAAGAATAGTTCTTTAATGTCATTTGCTTTGTCTTCAGTAGGTTCATGAACATTGGTGATCGTCATTGGTGAAGACAGATACCCGCTCCAACTCGCCCCTAACATGGAGAAAAAACGCTTGTGTTGTATTGGTTTTATGGCGCCAATGACTCCCCATGGTGCAGAATCATTGAGTATAAGCAGTATTTACTCTGCCCCTCTTAACTATTCCAACCAAATTCTGTCAGCATTACCCAGATAGCAGTGCATGGACGTTGAATTTCAGATTTTTGCCTCCCGATTTTTGAGCCATTAAATCAAAACTTACATCAGTTGTTATAGCTCGTTTCTTTCAAATAAGCAAAGTTGTTGCTAGCAAACAAATAAGCATTTTCCTTCATTATTTAAAAAATTGTACCTCTAAGTTTTGCACGATTCCATTTTTATCAAAAAAAATTCGCTTTCAATTACATTTTAATCGTGTTAAGATTATATTGAAAAAAAAAAACACAAAATTAAAGTAAATAAATACAGGCACACAAAAAACTTAAATATGTCTTTTATAAACATAACATAACACAACACATATGATTTTGATTGTTGCTTGTTTTTTCTTGATACATGTTTAGCTATTTTTTATTTCTTCCTTGAGTTGATTATTGAATCTGTTTTCAGTTCATTTAAATTGACGGCAAGAGTAGCAAGTCATATAAAATATAACATTCAAATATTTATTTATTTTTTTCGCGTTAAGCTTTCATTTCTACGCTTGGGAAAAAAAAGTTACGAAAAAATATAAAAAAAGTTGTGTGTGAAACATTTCGAGTGGAAAAATTTATGAGAAAAATTCAAATTTCTTCAAACCGAAGTGATAAAATATTGATATATAAGAAAAATATATTAGTAACGAAAAAGATGTTAGTATATTGTTGTTTTTTTTTACAAATTGCATCATTTTTTATTTTTCGTGTATCGATAAATTATAGAAAATAATTTTAAAATTTAAAGTGACCGATAACATGTGGAAAAAATTTTATTACGTATAAACGGTTTCGAAAATTATACTTACTTGTTGTATAATAGTCATAAGGAACCGGCATTTCATTTGTTTTTTATTTATTTTCTTATATCTATTTATTTATTTACATATTTTCTTTTATCTGTTTTCGAAACTGTTGCTTACATGGTGGTGAATATGAAATGACGAAATTATTGTTATGTATGTGCTTGGTTATTGTTATTTTGATTCATATTTTCTTATGATTCTTGTTGGGGGTGCAAAACTAGGTTACCAATAATTAGGCTTGTTGCATTTTCCTTGAATAATGTCTTCCTCAATGATTAAAGCGCAAACATAGAGTCATATGAAGTCTCGTTTCTTCGAGCAAGCAATAACGTGCCATCATTAAGAAATATTTCACAGCTAAGATTGAGAGTGCTACCGTTGACTAAATAGAGTTCATAAGCAGCCAGCTGTCGTATCACCTTAACTAGTGATATCTTATTGCTATGGCCAGTGGCTAGTGAGCACAAACTAGAGTACGTGGGGTTTGCTTTGCCATAGATCAAAAATTATAAAAAAACATTACAAATCAACAAAAACTGATTTCATTTTTACGTAATTTCTCGTGCAGTTATCCAAATCATGATTATCAGAACACTAAAATGACGTAGTCAAGTCTAGTTTGGTAACTATACTTGCTCAATCAACAAAACGTGTTCAAAGTAGGTAATATATTTGAAGGCAACTATTACTCCCTGTTTGATTGGTCGTTTGATCTTGATGGGTGACTCCATCAACAGAGACGACAACTTTATCCGCTTAAAACAAAATCTTATAAAGCCTTTATTTATTCTTATTTGATCGCCAATGGACAGAAAACCAAAATCTTAAGCTACTAAAGTTGCGATTTTCGACCCAATGAAAAAGTATGCACTAATTTAACAGTAATATTATTTTGGAAAACGCAAAGTGAAATAACGTAAATGAAGTATGTATAACATGACTAATATGGTTGATAGCTTAGAATCAATTTGTTAAACTACAAGCTATTAAAATAAATAAAAATAAAATTCTTAAGTCAAATTAATTAAGTGAATCCTTACAATTATCAAAAAGCCTTAAACAGGAAGGAAAAATAGAAACAAACCGTTAGACTTATGGTTGTTGCAAAAATTAAATTAACTTAATCAAAATCATAATTCATAAGTAATTCAAATAGTCGGTATGTTTTATAACAACAAAGTTGACATATTTTATTAATTCAGAACCAAGTACTGTTGATTTAACTATGCATATGTTTGTGAAGTTAAACATCTTTCACTTATCCTCCAGAATAAGTGACACATATGAGCCATTCAAATGGCATGGTATTGTGAAAATGGATGGATAGGCAAATAGAGAAGAATAAAAGAATGGAGCAATTTGTTTTAGATTGAATAAGAACAATCAAAGAATGCTGACAAGGGACAATGGAGGAGAAATGAGCTTTATCTAGGCAGTCACCACTCACCAGGCAGTAAACAGATGGAGCACACTAAATATTTAAGGTTGAAGTATAATTTTAAAACACCACCAGTGTCTATGTGACATCTATCTAATTGACTATTACATTAATTGTTGTCTCTTCCATATGAAAAAGTCCGAATAACAAGATGACCGCTAGAAATAGGTAGATTTCGAGATCAGACAGTTTTGTATACAAGTAAAATCTGATGTATCAAGTTAGTTTAAACAAAACAAACTAATTACAAACAGATATCAAACATATTTTAAAATGAAAATTAGCTACATGTAAGCAAAACTACATCTATTCAATTTTGCAACCAAAAAACATCAAATCTACCACAGAACATATGTGTGACAATTTATGACATTAAATGAAAAACACACGGCAAACCTACTCTATATCATATGTCGTGCAATTACTGCAAAATATCAAAATAGTTTATTTCTAAGAAAAAAATTATTTTCTTCTATTCAAATCGTTTTATTTTTTTATTATTGACTGTTACAAGGTTTTTTGCAAATTGTTGTTGTTGGGGATTGTTGCAAACTTTTTTGTTACAGCTGACAAGCCAAAAACCTCTAACTGCACCTCTGCATATATTTATAAGAAACGGATTAAATTGTTTCCACAGATTCTAAATTCATGAAGTTTTTAAAAAGATTAGTATCGAAATGGCCGTTATAACGGATTTGAAAAACCAAGTTTTTTCTAGTATAAAGCCTCTAGTTTCTTAACCATGTGTTGGATTGGGCTGAACTACGAAGTTGTTTTCTTTTCCGAAAATTTTTCCGAAATTCCGAGATGAGGCACATTGCAATAGGTAGATTTTTATATGAAATCTACTCAAAAGTAGATAATTGATATTCTCATAATCTCCCTAACTTTTTCTGGACAAATATCAGAAAATTTTCTCTTGCCATTCAAAACCCCCCATGTTTCTTTAGCGCAGAAAAAATCATGAACTATAGTGTAATTCTGAAATTAAAACTCAACATAAAAAAATTTTAAAAATATTTAACGCCATCTTGAAATATAAAAAAAACTTGTTAAAAAAATTAATCAAAAACGCTAATCCATTTTTTGCATATGGCAATGTTCATTGTTTTTTGCATATGATGTCAATCAATGTCGAATGTCGAGTTTTGTGTCATATCATAATTTTTGTCATTTCATATTCAAAACCCTAAATAAATATCTACTAAAATAATACCGTATCATGGAAATTGTGTGAATATTAAATAAGCAAGAAAAAAAATGTTCACTTAAAAATACATACAAGAAAATTTTACTGTGCATGTAAAAACCACGCAATCGTATGATTATTTGATTCACAAACGAACCGGCAAATAAAAAAATAATAATAATACATAATAAAAAAGAAAATTTTCTTTTCTTTTTCTTTAAATAGTTGCAGTAACACAAATACAAGAAACAAACAACATAAAATATAACCAAGTGGCAAGTGCATATTTGTTTTTCTTTTCTTTATATGTAATATGTATATATATATGTTTTTTTTCTTGGTTTTATTATTTATTTATTTTTTATCATTATGACTAAGTAGAAATAAAAGCTTTAGGAATAATGACAACAACCTGTAATTTTTAAGAGTTTGAAACTTTGTATAATTTAAGTTCGACCGAACAGCATTTTCGAAAGGCGAATCTGTTAAATGAATATTCCTTGTTTATCTGATACAATAAAGAGTAGTGACATGACGGTTGAAATTTCCGATCATCGGTTCTGGTATAGCGCAGGTGTGCCCAACGCGTCGATTGCGAAGAAAATTTAAGTCGATCGCGAGAAGATTCTTTTTCCATATAAATAGTTTTGTTGAAATCTAGTATTTAGTTTAGATGAAGCCTGGATTTGCAAGGTTGTTTTTCTGTCGACAGAATTTTTTCGGAATTGACGTCATCGATTCATTTACTTAAATCTTTAAGTGCATACAAAAAAAAAATAATGTTGCATAATGTTTAAATTAAAAATGTATATTTTGAGTGATAATAATTAGTAGCTTTGAATGTGGGATCATTTTGATGGTTGACATCTGTAGGTGAAACAAGGAGTTTGATTATTAAATTATAAGTGTGTCAAAAAATATCTTCATGTAAGTTAAATGAATGATTTTCATATAGTCGCTAGGCCCACGCCGATTGCATTTGATGATTACTACATATTTTATACTTCGTGAGGCGGCAGTCCTTGACGAGTCCGAAAACTTATGTTCTGCCATTTTTCTCAAATCGGCCGCTTTTTGCGAGGTGGAAATTTGTTTTGTAAGTTCACCATTTTAAAAATAAATATATAAAAAATATGGCTGTATTAATCGGAAAAACATTTAGTATGGATGTATGTAGGTAGCTTAGAAATACAATTAATTGAATTACAAAGCGACGTTGGCTTGAAATCGCGTGATCAGTTTGATATATGGAGCCTTATTTCCATTGAAAAATATCCACTTTTAAAAGATGTTTATCTTAGAATGAATTCATGTTTTGGGTCCACATATTTATGTCTATTAAAACCATTAATTTTTGAATTACTACATTTTACTAACACGCCAATTATTCTCATTTGGTCGATCGCCGTTCGTTTGAGGAAAAGAAGTAGCTCTTTGGGTCGAAGAGGTGGAGCACCCCTGGTATAGCGCATAATATCCTCATTAATCTTTTCGTTTTTAAATCTTCACGCTAGATTTAGATTGTTGTTTGTTTGTTTTAATTGAGGTTTAAAAATAGCTTCAGGTATAATAGACGAAAATAAGATCAACATTTATTAGCATAAATAATTTTTTGAGAAATTGATTAACAACATAATTGATTAGTTGATTAAAAAAAATAATATCATAAAAATAATAATAATAATAATAATGGAAATTTAGAAATGCTAAATTATGAAATACTGGACAACATAAAGCAAAACGAAACCTATAAATATTTGGGCTTTCAACAAAATACAAAATTAGATCACACCATTATTAAAATTCAACTCAAGAGCCAATATAAGCATAGATTAACTAGTATTCTTAAATTAACTTTAAATTCTAAAAATATTTTTAAAGTAATTAACACATATGCCATACCTTTACTTTCGTTCTCATTTGGAATCATACGGTGGTCACATACTGATCTTGAAAACATCAACATTCTTACACGCGCTCAACTAACAAAATACAGAAAATTACACCACAACTCCTGCAAAGAGAGATTAATAATTAAACGAGAAGAGGTTGGAAGAGGAATGTTAGATGTTCAATCACTCCATGATAGACAGATGATTTCAATAAGAGAATTTTTTTTAAATAAAACCACTCTGCTACATACATCCATAACACTAGAAGATATAATAATTATGAGCAATTTCACGAAGATTCAACAACGTTTTACTTGACCCCTTTTAATTTTGATTATTTTTTGTTTATAGATAGTCTTTGATAAATAAAAAATACAAGTTCTCTTAGAATTTTTTTTTCGACCAGGGGTCTTCACAGGGTGCCCCTCAATTTTTGTTATTTTGTGATGTGAGTGCATTTTGATGAGCGATTGTAGAAAAACTACTCAATCGATTTTCATAAATGATATGTCGTTGAATAGGTATTAGAACAAAGTTTTTAAAAATGTACACTGTTAATTTTTTTAAATAATTTTTAACGGTGTAACATAAGAAAAAAATGGTGTAATTGAAAAAAAGATGGCATAGTCTTTTTTTTTTTTTTTTTTAAACTAAATTGAAGCTTATTTTATATCTACCACTTGTGAAAGTTTGGGACTAGCTATATTTTTTGTTTTAGAGATAAAATTCGTTGTGCATATGACTGTCGGGAATCAGTTTTTTTTGTTCTGAAGGAAAATTATAAAAATGGCGATTTTTAGATTCAGATTTTTTTTTTATGTTAAATATCAAATATTTTATTATTAAATGAACTTTTTAAAAAGCAATTTCAGTCAAGTTCAGCAAAATTTTTGCGACATTTTGACTCGACCCTTTTTAATTTGGTTTATTTTGGTCTATATTTAAAAAAATTCTACTTGAAGCAGTATTTTTCATTTATCAAAGGCTATCTATAAACTAAAAATAAACCAAATTAAAAAGGGTCGAGTCAAAATGTCGCAAAATTTTGCAGAACTTGACTGAAATTGCTTTTTAAAAAGTTCATTTAATAATAAAATATTTGATATTTAACATAAAAAAAAAATCTGAATCTAAAAATCGCCATTTTTATAATTTTCCTTCAGAACAAAAAAAAACTGATTCCCGACAGTCATATGCACAACGAATTTTATCTCTAAAACAAAAAATATAGCTAGTCCTAAACTTACACAAGTGGTTAGATATAAAATAAGCTTCAATTTTGTTAAAAAAAAAAAAAAAAAGGCTATGCCATCTTTTTTTCAATTACACCATTTTTTTCTTACGTTACACCGTTAAAAATTATTTAAAAAAATCAGTGTACATTTTTAAAAACTTTGTTCTAATACCTATTCAACGACATATTATTTATGAAAATCGATTGAGTAGTTTTTCTACAATCGCTCGTCAAAATGCACTCACATCACAAAATAACAAAAATTGAGGGGCACCTTGTGAAGATCCCTGGTCGAAAAAAAAATTCTAAGAGAACTTGTATTTTTTATTTATGAAAGACTATCTATAAACAAAAAATAATCAAAATTAAAAGGGGTCAAGTCAAAACGTTGTTGAATCTTCGTGAAATTACTCTTATACACTATTGAACTTAAGCCAATCAGACCAAACATTCCCAATACCTCAAATCAATTCCGATGAACAAAAAATTGAAAAATGGGAACAGAAAAAACTTCATGGCAAACATCGATATGTGATTAACAATGATAGTATAAGTAAAACACATTCCTATAATTGGCTTCAAGTTGATGAACTTTTTCCAGAAAAAGAAGGATTTATTTTGGCTATTCAAGATCAAGTTATTGCAACCCGCAACTACCAGAAATACATAATTAAAAATTCAAGTATAATAAATGATAAATGTAGAAAATGTCATCAAGCTCAGGAAATCATAGATCACATAATAGGCGGATGTAAAATGTTAGTAAAGAACAGAGTACACGAAAAGACACAATTATGTGGCCAAAATTATACATCTCGCATTATCTCAAAATAGTAATTTAAATAAAAATAACACAACATATTATAAATACATCACGGATAGCATATTAGAAAATGATGAATATAAGTTATATTGGGATGTTACGATTCATACGGATAAAACAATAATTTGTAATAGGTCAGATATCACTTTGCAGCACAAAACAAAATTAATTACCTATCTTATAGATATAGCTGTACCGATTGACTCCAATATAACATATTATTTTAAAATTTTTTTTATTTTACTTGTTTTAAAAATAAACAACAAAATATCAAGAAAAAAAAATAATATGCTCCGCCGGCAATAGAACTAAATAGGATTTGGAAACAAAAAAGCGTTGAAGTAATTCCATTAGTAATTTCGATAACAGGCATAACACCATTGAGTTTTATGGAACACGTTAAAAATTTAAATCTTCCAGTACGCCTATTCCGACATTTCCCTGGGAATTGGGAATTGAGAAAAAGTGCAATAAATGAAATAAAGAAATATTTTCTAATACGAATTTGTTATTTCCCGCGACACGGAATACTAGTTATGAAAAAATTGCTATAATTTATTTCTCAATTCCTATTTCACGATGTACCGGAATAGAGCTACAGGATATGTCATCAACAATGTCAAAAAGCTGTCATACTAAAAACATGTTCTATAGCAAGAACATTCGTTAATAAATTATAGAATTTCTTCTCGACTTGATTTTTATGATCCGTCTAGTTTAAATAATACTTACCAATGTAAAATGAGAAATAAAACAGAAAATATGGAGGGGCTGAAATCTCAAGCTCTGAGATATCAAGACTTCGGTCTGGGTTAAGGATTTTGATATAGTTTTCGGCAACAAAACTTTTATGAGGACATGGTTTTTAGTTTTGGGCAGCGATGAATATCAAACATTACTCTTTGTTAAAGTACAAGTATTCAGAGATAGACTCTGTTTAAAAATTTATTACAAAACTAACACGAAACATCAATACGTTGCCGGATAATTAAAATCAAAATTCCAAAAATATTGTTAAATTAAATAAAATCAAACTTTTTCAAAATTCCAAAAATATTCTAAAAATTAGAATGAAATCAAATATTTAAACTTTTTCTAAATTCTGATGATATGCCAAAAATTCTTAAAAATTCGAACTTTTCCAAAATTCTAAAAATATTGCAAAAATTATTACAAAATCAAAAATTAAAACTTTTTTCAAAATTCCAAAAATTATAATAATATCAAAAATTAAAAATTTTTCAAAATTCTAAAAATATTTCAAAAATTCTTACAAAATCAAAAATTAAAACTTTTGCCGAAATTCTAAAAATATTGCAAAAATTATTACAAAATCAAAAATACAAACTTTTTCAAAATTCCAAAAATATTTCAAAAACTACAACAAATTCAAAAATTTCCATGTCCAATTTCATTTTAAATTACATTTACGTCATAAAAACAGCTACATTTTTTTTCCCAAAATATTGGCTAAAAAATTAAATGAAATCATTTTTTGACACACTTGACATTATTTTTTGACAAACTTATAATGCCATAATTCTCTATAATAATAATAAAATATCATGTCATACGAACTATTAATTTTATTTTTTTCTAAAAAATTGGGTAAAAAATAAATGAAAACCTTTCTTTTGACACACTTGACAACATTTTTTGACAAACTTATAATGCCATAATTCTCAATAATAATAATAAAATTTCATTTCAAACAAACAATTTATTTTTTTTCCAAAAAATTGGGTAAAAAACTAAATAAAAATCTTTTGACACACTTGACAACATTTTGTTGACAAACTTATAAAGCCATAATTCTCAATAATAATAATAAAATTTCATTTTAAACAAACAATTTTATTTCCAAAAAATTGGGAAAAAAAAATAAAAATCTTTCTTTTGACACACTTGACAACACTTTTTTGACAAACTTATAATGCCATAATTCTCAATAATAATAATAAAACTTCATTTCAAACAAACAATTAATTTTATATTTTTTTTCCAAAAAATTAGGTAAAAAAATAAATAAAAATCTTTCTTTTGACACACTTGACAACTTTTTTTTGACAAACTTATAATGCAATAATCTAGTTTTTGATCTCACATACCAATCCCGACCATCAAGATTTCTCCAAATTCAATGTTCCTACTCGTAATCACTTAAAATGAACGTTTTTTAAGCCAAAAATATGCAAATTTCCTTGTTTTGACACACATAATGATTTTTTTGACACACTTCCGGTACAGTTATCGAACACAGCGTCCTTTCGGACCTGTCCCTTGAGTATACCTATTTTTAGAAAAAAAAATTTTTGAAATCCATCCAGTGGTTTTCCCTGCAGCGTAGGTAATGACGGCCGGCCGACAGACAGACATACATTTTTTTTTTTTGCTTTTTTAGAATCAGGAGGTCCTATAACGTCGAGAAATGTCAAAAAAAGTGGGGGTAAGAATTTCACTTTGAGCTCATGAATGTAATACTTAGGTCTTTCAGACCGAAGTAATAATAATAATAATTATTATAAATATAGATATTTAGACTGGTCCTTAAAAATTAAATTTTCCGAGACGCCCCCTAAAAAAATGTTTTGTGGTCAAAAAACCACAACGGCATTATTTTTTTTTTTAAATCAAAAGAACACGTGCCGCAAAATCATCGAATTTCATTTTTTGAAAAATTCGTATATTGTTTCAAATATCTCATTAAAGAAAAATCGCATAATCATTTTTGTAGGAAATTTAAATCTCTACAAAAAAAGTCCGTGTCCGTTTTTCCCTAAAACGTATAGTTCCCATGAATCATAATATTTTGAAAATGAACTTGTAAGTTTTCGTAATTTATAAAAAACATAAAAATAATGCTGACGGCTAAGTCCTAATTTTCTTTTATGCTATAGAATAAAATGTATTAAAAAATAATCGTGACGAAAAAAATCAAAATTTTCATCATTTGGTTTTACGTGTTTCGAAGAATTTCAAGTTTTATTTCAAAATATCATCAGAAATATAGGTTTTAGGAAAAAAATGACTTGAACATTTTTTATAGAGAATTAAATTTCCTACAAAAGTGATA
This sequence comes from Diogma glabrata, assembly GCA_963693315.1. Classification (NCBI taxonomy): domain Eukaryota; kingdom Metazoa; phylum Arthropoda; class Insecta; order Diptera; family Cylindrotomidae; genus Diogma; species Diogma glabrata. Next base: position 453,304,098 of record OY856186.1, on the reverse strand, counting down.
CTGTGACTTTTTATTGACATCTGCAAGTTTTATAAGATATTAACGTTCTTTTGGTTGTTCTTTTGATTTAAAAAAAGCCGTTGTGGTTTTTTGACCACTAAGAATTTTTTTAGGGGCATTTCGGAAAATTTATTTTTTTAACTACCAGACCAGTCTAATATATATATATATATATATATATATATATATATATATATATATATATATATATATATATATATATATATATATATATATATATATATATATATATATATATATATATATATATATATATATATATATATATATATATATATATATATATATATATATATATATATATATATATATATATATATATATATATATATATATATATATATATATATATATATATATATATATATATATATATATATATATATATATATATATAATATATATATATATATATATATATATATATATATATATATATATATATATATATATATATATATATATATATATATATATATATATATATATATATATATATATATATATATATATATATATATATATATATATATATATATATATGGGCGATTTTTTTTCATTCCCACGAAACATAGGACACACAATCAAAAAAAAAATTTCAAAAAAACAACTAAACTTTGATTTAGATGTATTGAAATATATTAGAAGTTTATAATTTACCAAATAATTTACATAATTATAATTAATAATAATTATAATTATAATATAATAATAATTATAATTAATAATAATTAATATTATAATAATTAATATTATAATAATAATTATAATTAATCATTAATAATTATAATTTACATAATTTACATTTTTGAATTAATAGAAGGAATACAACAAGTTGATTTTGATTTTAATACTGCCAAAGTTATATTTACAGTAATTATTAAAATCAATGCATTGTTGCTACAGTGTTGCCAATACTTTTCCACACAAGGTTTCACAGATGCATATAATTAATGTCAAAGACCTTTTGAAGCATTAAAATGTATACAGATGTAAAACTAAGAAGTAGAAAAAGGAAATGTAACGTGAGTCACAGAATAGAGTAACGTGAGTCACACATATTAATTAGAATTAACCTAATAACTAACATGTAAAATTTGTAATTTAAGTGTTAAACAAGAGTTATGAATGTTCCAATCCTTTTGAAGTAAGTTTTTTTTAAATAACTATTCTGCAAGAGGAGAAAATTAACATTTATGTTACCTTCCAAATATGTTTGTCTGTTTCATTGTAACATGAGTCACGCTTATAAATAAGACTGCTGTTTCCTCAATTATATATTTTTCTTTTAAAATAGTATATTTCTCTACTGTAGGAAGTCCCTTGGTTCATATAAGCAGTGTTTTTTTACCAAAAAGAATCATAACTGCAAATAAATAGTAATTATAAAATCGAAAACTGTGTCATTTTGTAACGTGAGTCACATTGCCCATATATATATATATATATATATATATATATATATATATATATATATATATATATATATATATATATATATATATATATATATATATATATATATATATATATATATATATATATATATATATATATATATATATATATATATATATATATATATATATATATATATATATATATATATATATATATATATATATATATATATATATATATTATATATATATATATATATATATATATATATATATATATATATATATATATATATACATATATATATATATATATATATATATATATATATATATATATATATATATATATATATATATATATATATATATATATATATATATACATATATATATATATATATATATATATATATATATATATATATATATATATATATATATATATATATATATATATATATATATATATATATATATATATATATATATATATATATATATATATATATATATATATATATTAGCCTTCTAGTTTAATTTTAGCTGTGGCCTTTTTGGAAAATTCAAAACGGTGGCTGTAAGTCAACCACCTTAGCATGAAATAATGTTTTTCAGTGTCATACTTGTAAAAGTCACCGGATTATTTAATAGAAACCGTTTTCTGTAGTAAAAATATATTAGCTATCTCTTGTTACAGTGGTTGCATAAAAATACTATTAATAAAATAATAAAAACAACAAGACAAGAACAGATTTTATTCATCATACTTCTATTGATATGCAAACAAAAAATTGTTTCTAGTTATTCGTTCAAGATGCAAACCTATAAACAGGTGTACTGATTTTAACCTATGATTACATCATTGTTGTTTAATTTAGATAATTTATTTCTATCGTGATGTTTACTTTTTCTTTTCCCTATCTTAAATTAGATTTAAAAGCAATCGTCATCTTATAAAATTCTTTAAGATTGACTTGACGAAAATAAAAAAAAAATACAAATAAAATTAGTTATTTTATTTTTATTATGTTTTAGTTTTAAAATAGATGTGTCCAAATATAACAGATCACGTTTTAATTAAATGACACTTAATATTATCGTACTTTTAAAATTAAATAGGAAATTCGTAATCATAGATAAAAAAATTATAGTTCATGTTCATTACCTATATGTTGTTATAGTTTTCAACTTTCTTTTTTTAAGTCATTGTTGTATGAAACTAAAAATGCTCATTTCTTTTATTTATAGATGGAGCTAGGAGCTATTTTAACCGAAACCTCCGATATAGAAGCCTTCTTCATTTTTTAGCACAGCAAAAATCGTGAACTTGTAGCGCCATTTTGAAATTAAAACTCAATATAGAAAAAATTCAAAAAATCGCCATAACGCTCATAACGCCATCTGGAAAAATAAAACTCCATATAAAAAATATTCAAAAATATTTAATCAAAAACACTAATCCCATTTTTTGCATATGGCAATGTTCATTATTTATTGCAAATGGCGTGAATGGGTATGGCTATGATATATCGGGGGTTTTGATTTTAACTAAAAAATAAATTCCCACCAATACTTTGTTCAATATCAAAATTATACCTAGTTAGTCTCTCTTCCATAACCTTCAAGAATGATTTTCAACTGTCTAACTAATTTAATTAACGCACGTAAATGTCCCAAAATATTTAGCTTAGATCTATCTGTATCTATCGTATAAATATTATTTGTCCTTGTACCTTATTCAATCTTACTGTAATTGTGTTTTGATCTTATGCGAATTTTGATATTGGCAAGGCATGCCTACAAGAATAGTTATTTCTTGAAAACGAATGGGTCGCATGCTTTGTATACGATCTTGGTAGTAAACTTATTGTTCTGTTTGTTTTAAGATCTTTTGGCAGATCGTGTATATTTTTTTCGTAGTTTCTCTTTAACTTGTTTTAAGGACGGGGTATCATCATTGGTTTACTTTTATCTTCGTATAAAATGACTTAATATTAAACTTTCAATCTAGATAAGATTGTTCCATCCTGCTTGTGAAGTTTATTTTCTTTTTTCATCCCTAAGAAGTTCTAAGGTTTCGTTTTTTTTCGGTCTCCGGTAAATAAGATTTTAATGTTTTCCACTCAGGGTTGCGTTTGGTACATTTTCGATTGTACGCTTATCTATGAATTGTAGATTTTTACCTGGTCAGAGATTTTAAGTTAAATGAACGCTATTATTAAAGAAAACAAAAATCATGTGAAAAATAAATTTATAAATTTTTATCACACATCATTTATGAAAAATCCATGAACAAATTTATTGGATAAACACCAAAAATAATTTGTACAAATTGGTTGTGTTGCAATCAATGTTTACATTTGAATTTATTTCAAACATACTGATTTGCAATTAATTATTTTTAGATTTTAAATGGCTGTGGTTTAATGAATGCGTTGATTAATCGGTTTTGATTAGTTCGTTGATTTATTTGTTGAATTGATATGAAAACCACCCGACTGGTTATATGATAAACTTTAAATAGAACCTGAAATTGTAAAAAAAAAAGATTAGGATATATTAAACATCCATAATGCATTAAATATAATAGATTTATAAGTTTTTTACCACTTATTGATTTATTCGATTAGAGCACCAAGGAAAACAAAAAATATAAATATAGCGTTTCCGTTTCATGTAATGGGATGTTAGTTAATCTGAACTAGAAGCTTCATGTCATGATTTTTATCACACAAAGCTTAATTTTTCTTTAAACTTTTTAAAAATTAGCAAATTGAATTTAATTAATGAATGTAAGTTGTCACCAAACAAATATAATATTGGTTGTTGTTGTATTGGTTGTTGTTCTAATCCGTGTTTGATACTTGAAAATAATCGAAAAAGGTATATTTTCTAGCATTTTAAGTTTTAGACCCGATTAGTAATTAAATTTGAGTAAGAAAATATGAAGGGGCTGAAATCTCACAGCTCTGAGATATCAAGACTTCGGTCTGGGTTAAGGATTTTAATATAGTTTTCGGCAAAAAACTTTTATCATATTGTTTTTAGTTTTGGGCAGTGATATGTATCAAAATATCAAACATAAAACTCTTGTTAATGCTTAAATATTTTTTATCTTTGTTTAGAAATTTATTACTAAACAAACACGAAAATTATAACAGACGCAAAATTATAACAGATCATAACTTAATATAACTTAATGAAAAGATAATGCACCCAGCAAACTACTCAAAACCTCTCCGTTTAGCGTTTCAAGAAAATATTACAAAATCAAAAATTCATATTCTTTTCAAAATTCCAAGAATATTCTAAAAATTAAAATAAAATCAAAAAGTTAAACTTTTTCTTAAACTTCTAAAAACATTCCAAAAATTATAACAAAATCAAATATTGAAACTTTTTTCAAAATTCTAAAAATATTGCAAAAATTATAACAAAATCAAAAATTTCCATGTCCATTGTCCAATTTCATGTTCGATAACAGTTCATGTCAAACAAATTACTAATTTCATTTTTTTCCAAACAGATGAGTAAAAAAAATGAAAATCGTTCTTTTGACACACTTGACAACATTTTTTTGACAAACTTATAATGCAATAATCTAGTTTTTGGTCTCACTTACCAATCCCGACCATCAAGATTTCTCCAAATTCAATATTCCTGTATTATCCCAGTAATCACTGAAATGAACGTTTTGAAGCAAAAATATGCAAATTTCCTTGTTTTAACGCACTTGACGATTTTGTTGACACACTTCCGGGACAGCTATCGAACACATCGTCCTTTCGGCTCCTACCAATGAGTATACCTATTTTTAGAAACAAAATTTTTTAAATCCCTCCAGCCGTTTTCTAGATTTCCTCGGTTATGACGGCCGGCCGACAGACAGACATACATTTTGTTTTTGTTTTTTTAGAATCAGTAGGTAGGTCCTGTTAACGTCGAGAAATGCCAAAAAAGCCGGTGCTAGAATTTTACTTTTGGCTCATGAATGTAATTCTTAGGTCTTTCAGACTGAAGTAAAAACGATTAAATTGGTTTTTGTGATTATTAAGGGACAAGGAAAAGTTAATTCGATTGAAATATTTGGAGGAAAAGGGTTTACCGTTAACTTTGACAAAAATAGAGGTTAGCATATTGGAATTGTAAAATGCTAGGTAAGAAAATTTCGTTCATGAAAAAATTAAGTTAAGGTAAAACAAAATCTATATATCGCTAAATCCTGAGATTACAGAATAAAAGAAACAAATTTGAAATTTGCCTTACTTTTTTAAATAACCTTCAAAATTTTTGTTGAGGAAGTGAGGCAGTTATATGAATAGGTTTTGTTATCATAAGTTTTATTCGTATTTATGCCATACCCTTTAAAAATTTAGTTTCATTACATTAAATCCAATAACCGACTGTTACACATATTCTGTGATATATAATCATTCACTTAAAAAATGTTATCTTTGGACAACTAACAAATAACAAACACCCTTTCAGGCAAATATTAACAAAAACAAAATTATATACGTTAAAAACTAAAAGCTTAAGTCAAGCTAAATATGAAAAAAAAAACATAAAACTCAAACGTCCTTGAATATGAATCAGCTTTGGATTATATGCTTTGAATTTTATATTGGTAAAGATAAAAAATAAAAAAAAAAACAATTGAACTACATGAACACAAATTAAATAAGTTTTTTTGTTGTTTTGCTTTTATTGCTTCAGATAGATATTTTGGAGTTATTTATAGACAATTAAGTTTTGGTCACGAATTGATATGCGTTTGGAGTTGTGGTCGTTTTTGCTTTAAATTTTTAATCGTCAATAGATAAAAAATCGAATCAAGACGCCGATAAAATAAGAAATTTCAACCCAGCCTTTTCCGATTTTCGTAAAACTTCAGCAACCATTAGTAATTAATACCTAAAAAACATTAATACCTGTTTTTATTGTGTTTTATGTTTTCACTAGTTTTGACACAGGGTGACTCTAAATTTGTTAAGAAATTAGAGACAAGCAAAGATTAAAGTTAAATTGTGCTCGAATGGGTAAACCGATTTTATAAATTTATTTTTATCTACCTATTGCAATGGGCTTCATCTCGGAATTTCGGTGCCAAACGACTATATATGATAAGCAGAAACGGAAAAACAAAAAAAAAAAAATTATATTATATTAATAAAAAAATATTAATATATTATAATATTAATATTATAATATATAATATATAAAAATATTAATTTTTATGATATGATGAAATCAATAAAAATTATATATATAACGATATGAGCTATAACGGAATTTACCGGCACTCTCACGATCGCATTTCTTGACCTACAACAAAAATTTTTTCTGTATGCGTTGCGGCAAAGTATCTCTTGGACAAGTTCGCGAACTGGCCATAACCGGGTACAGGTTAAGTGGCTAGAGCCAAAAAACTCGACAAATCTAGGACGTTATAACTTCCGTTTGAATCATAATATTTTAATAAAATTTATCAATATTGAATATTTGAACATATTTCTATCATTTTTTTCCAAATGACAACCTTGGCATTCCAGGTTCCTGAAAAATCAGCTGTTTTAAAAATTTAATAAACTTTGTTGTCCTTGATTTGGCTGAAAATGGCCAATCTCACTTTTGAATAGGTGCGCATACGTTAACTAGAACATAAATCTTTCCAAAATTAAAAAAAAAAAGTAGTTCAAGTCTAGAGGTTGAGACATCACGACTGTTAGAACGAAAACAGACGCAAACGGCCATGCCTTCCTCATTTTTGAGCTTATGTTATTTAAATTCATATTAACTTTTCAACTATAACCTCAGAAATTTTCAGCTTTCTAACCCAAGAGGTCTCAATGTAATTAGCATTAAACCTAATGCATGCCATTCAATTACAACAACAACTTCCATAAACATATAAAAATATCCCATAGAAAAAATATTAAAAAAATTTTCTTTTGTTTTTTTTTTCAGTTTTTAATGTTTTTCGCAAAAATTAAAAAAAAAATTAAACCAAAGCTGAGTCATTATTGCTTTAAATTAAGGAATATTTTCTTATATGCATATTGATTACACATTTACAAAAGTCTTCCTAAATTGTAGATATTTGAATTATTTGAGGTGTAAAAGTTATTTGACAATTTTAGATTATAAAATTATTTGTGGTGGTGTTGTAGGGGTGACGTTGTGAGAACGTTTATTTGCTCTTTGGTGGATTTAATATGTTATTAAAAGTAGTTTTAACCAAATTAAATAAAACTGTTCCGAAATCGCATTGATAAAGTAGTTTCCGTTAATGTATTTAGTTTGGTTTGATAAATTTTTTGGATTATTCTGGACTTGGACTATTCTACTTAAATTTTTTATTTAAATTAATCTGACACATCCAATTCTATTTGTACACAAAGCTGTCTGGTCCCGAAATCTACCTATTTCTAGCGGATATACGTGCCGCTTGGACTTTTTTCTTTACATTATATTCCCCAAATTATAACTTTGATAATTTACACATTTTTTGTGTACTTTATTTTTATAAAATTGAAACTAATTTAACACTAAATTGATGTTGTTTAACATTTATACACTATAAAAAAAATATTATTAAATATCGATGAATTGTCTGATTAGGCAAACCATTCACAATGAGGCAGTTTCAACGTTAGAAATAGTAACATAAAAGTAATCAGTTATAATATATCGTATTAGTGAGGTTTGGTCTCACTATATCAGGCACTTTAGCAGTTTTTTCTTTTTCCTTGTTTTTTTCTTTTTAATGGAGAATTATTCCCTCTTTATTTTTTTTTTTAATCATTGTATTCCCAATTTATAACTTTGGCAATTTACACAGTGTTCTTGTGTTCTTTCTTTTTTGAAAATTGAAAATAAGAATAATTTAACACAAAATTGGTCGGACGATGACCATTATTACACAACAAGGTTGACAACAAAAAAATATAAACAAGCACAAATCGTTTTGATTGAGCATACCCCCCGCGAATTTAATTTAATTTTCGGCACGTAATACTGGATTTTCTTCTAATCGCGTGGTTATTATTTTACTAGCGAGCTAAATTCTTTGCGTCAAACTTAATGGTATCGAAATTACTGGTGCTGGTTAAATTCGATAGTAAAACTATCGGTAACAAATCTAACATCCAAGTTTAATAATTTTCACGCACCCACCTTATTCCATATGAAACGCCATTCCTTTCCTTCTTTTTTTTTGTCCAAATTCCGCCACGCGACGAGATGCCAGTCGATGTCCAACGCCACTCAACCAATAATTGCGGAAAATTCTATATTAGACTAAGAGAGCGATGACATCTCGCGGCATTTATTTATAGTAAAAAGAATAGCAGCATTAACTGGTAGCTTGTTTTAATAACTGAAAACCCACTAAGGAATCTGAACAACTAACTTGCATTAAAAAAATTGGAAAAGAATTATATAAAAAAAATATTGATTACGAACGATTATAAGAATTATATATGGAAATAGCGCGATTACGAATCAATGATATTGCACAACTGTTTTGTCGTAATTTTAAATAGAAACTATTGCGATAGTAGATCACGATCTAAATATAAGAGATTATGTTTGAATAGTGTGAAAACAACTACGAAAGTTTTTTCGTTAATCTAAATTCAATGTGTGTGGGAAAGTAACGTGACTCAAATTTACGAAGAATAGTATCTTCGTTACAAAGTTTTGAGTATGCGTAGAAAACTCTGTATGCGGCTGAGACACGGGCTTTAATATCTGCCTGCATGTCATTTGACGATGTTATTACAGACCCGAGGTATTTTAAGTTTTCTACACGTTCTACTTCATAGTCATCAGTATTCAGATTGCCGGGAGGTATATTCCTGGATGTTGTTTAAAGTTTAGTCTTGCCAGTGTTAAAGCATAATCCAAGTAGTTTAGCATTTCTTTCAAGCTGAGAGAGACTATACTTAATATCGCTTGGTCTACGTCCGAGAAGCGCAATATCATCTACATAGCCAAGAATGCGCACAAGCGATGTGCAATCTTTTGCATCATCATTTTTTTGTTTTTATCGTAATATAAAAAATTATTAATTTTGTCCTATCAGAAATATGACGTTGCTACATTGCTGACATATCCCTGTCTGAAATGCATTCTTATTATTTGTACACAAAGTTCGTTCAGCAACGTTCGCGTTGAGTTTTTACGAAAACCGTCAAAATCTATTTAAGAAGTGCATAGTCATGTCGTAAAACTACACCAGGGTATAGCTTTTCTAAACCACCACAATAACTATTCTAAAATTAATCTTAATTTTACACACAATCAAATTCTTTAAATTATTAATAAAAACTAATCACATAAATGAAGTGCGCTTACTTGGTAACAACAAAACAAAAATTTCAAAAACAAAATACAAAAAAAAAATGATTGCATTAAGTGAATTTGAATTTTTCAATTCAGATATATTATTTTCTTGGTAAATGTAGATTGATAGGTAGAATAATATATTATGTATAACGACAAGCAACAAAAAGCCAACAAATTAAATCGTGATATATGATGTTTCGTTTAACATTTTTTATCAATTTTAAAATATTATCAATTTTAAAATTTTATATATTAAAAGATGTAAATTTAAAAAAAATGTGCAAATAAGATTTTGATTTTCTATTATCATTTATTTTTATTTCCTATAAGCTTATAAATTTAAATTGGCCTTGCATAGTCTAACGATCTGTTTTTTTTTCATTCTTGCATAGAAAAAGAACTACAGTGAACTGACATTGAAAGCGTTATTGTAGAAATTGAACGATAGAGGGTCATTATGATTAAGTTTAGGTTTTTTTGATAAATTAATAAGAAAAAATTTATAAGCAAACAATGTATGTATAATGTAACATTGTATTGTATGTAATTTTGTTGAAACGCTTTTTATCGTGCTTCGGGTGAATTTGCTTTGTTTTAAGAATAAAATTTATTGGGCTTATTTTATTAGGTTTAATTCAAATTATAGTTGACTTTCAAAATACCTTTTATAATGTACATATATAGGTTTAGAAACTAACCAACGCTAATAATCACTTAAACAAAATTATTTTTGCATATTTTCAATTTATTTTGATAACACACGTGCCGGATGATAATTTTGATAATTTTTTTGACTCATGTCATTTTCAGGTTCTTTATTGATCATAGCTATTACAATCACTTTTAGTATTAATAAATTTGGTTATATTTTTAAAATTGTTTTGATAATAAAGAAATTTAAGTTTTGTTTGCAATGTAAATTTGAGTAATTCGTAATTTATTGTAAATCAAAGTCAAAGCTCAATCCCGTGATCCAATTTTATTTTAAGATAGATTAGTTTAATATTTAACGTAAACTTATTGTTTTGTATTGATCGCTTTGAAATATTAATTAACTGAAAACTGACTCCAACGTATGCACCGTTCGATTTGACTGCAACAACTGAAAAAACAATAACAATTGCATATAATTTTTCATTTGTTTCAGTTGCTTCAGTGCAAATCGAATACGGCTCTAGCAACGAAATTACTCCCTTAGTGTTTTTGAAATATTACTTCTAGGACGCAAGTGAATCTTGCCTAGCGTATAAAAAAGATTTTTGTAACAATGGCTTTTGGCATACCAAATGAAAATCGTAAAATTACTTCGGTCTGAAAGACCTAAATAAATTAAATTAAAATTTTGTTTGAAATGAAGTTTTATTATTATTATTGAGAGCTATGGCATTATAAGTTTGTCAAAAAAATAATGTCAAGCGTGTCAAAAAATGATTTCATTGATTTTTTTAGCCAATTTTTTGGGAAAAAAATGTAGCAGTTTTTATGACGTAAATGTAATTGAAAATGAAATTGGACATGGAAATTTTTGAATTTGTTACAGTTTTTGAAATATTTTTGGAATTTTGAAAAAAGTTTGTATTTTTGATTTTGTAATAATTTTTGCAATATTTTTAGAATTTTGGAAAAAGTTTCAATTTTTGATTTTGTAAGAATTTTTGGAATATTTTTAGAATTTTAAAAAATTTTAAATTTTTGATTTTATTATGATTTTTGTAATTTTTGAAAAAGTTTCAATTTTTGAGATTGTTATAATTTTTGCAATATATTTAGTTTTGGAAAAAGTTTGAATTTTTGAATTTTTAAGAAATTTTGGAATATTATTAGAATTTAGAAAAAGCTTAAATATTTGATTTTATTCTAATTTTTGGAATATTTGGAATTTTGAAAAAAGTTTCAGTTTTTGATTTTGTATAATTTTTGCAATATTTTCAGAATTTTTGAAAAAAGTTTAATCTTTGATTTTGTAATAATTTTTGGAATATTTTTAGGATTTTGGAAAAAGTTTCATTTTATTTATTTTTACAAAATTTTTGGAATTTTGAAAGAAATATGAATTTGTGATTTTGTAATATTTTCTCGAAACACTTAATGGAGAGGTTTTTGAGTAGTTTGCTGAGTTTAACTAAAAACCATGTCCGCATAAAAGTTTTTTGCCGAAAACTATATCAAAATCCTTAACCCAGACCGAAGTCTTGATATCTCAGAGCTGTGAGATTTCAGCCCCTCCATATTTTGCTATTAAAATTCTGCCTATATTTTACCTATATTTCATTGAAACGCGTTTTTCTTAATAACAACATCGATTTTTGCAAGTGGAGAATCTACGGCGCTCATCTGGCACCGGTCAATTTTGAAGTTGATACGTACTATGAGCAACAATATTTGAAATCGGAAGTTTCCTATTAAATCCTTATCTATCCATGTTAAGATGACTAATGAGCTTAAACCATTTTAGATATGTATAAGACTTAGTAAAATAATTTTTGTACACTTTCCAACGTTTTCGTCTCTCTACTTTGTGTATTATAAACTGCTTAAACATATGCCTTCCTTCTAGACATAACCAGTTAGTTTTTTAATTATAATAAGTTTAAAGCTATGTACAGCTTATCTGTACCATAACAATAACTTATATTTATCATTCCATTCTGTCAAAATTTTAATTGACCCAATTTTGTCTAGATAAACAATTTACATTTCCATCTAATCAAAAATAAACTTTGATATTTTTGTTTAATTTCAAACAGACATGCAAGCTTTTTTGAAATTTATTTTAAACTTAAAATGCAAAACAAACTTAACTTTAATCTCACTAACTTAAGTCTTAATAGTTTTGTTGTTTTGTTATAAATAAATATGAAATTAAAAAAAAATTATTATATTTTTAAAAATACATATAGCAGCATACATTTAAAAAGATGGAGTTATTATGTAGTTTGTAGACATACAAGTATTAGACTTAAGTTTTGTTGCTATGTGAATAATTTATTTTTATCGTCTATTATCTATAACTATTTTTTTCAATAAATTATATTTGTTTTGATTTTTTTATCATTTAAGTATTTATAACGTAATTGAAGCAATGTCTCATTTTCATTTAATTTATTGAAAAAGAATGACAGCTACATGAAATTTGTCATAGGTCGTTGAATGATATAATTATTGAATATTGAAAAGTTATTGTTTTAATTATAGATAAACATTTAGATATTGAAAATGAAACTAAAAATGGGGGCCAAACCACAAAATTTTATTCCAAATATAAACAGAAACCAAAAATTTAGTTTATAGCAGATGATCATAATCATACGACTACTAAAAATTTAATTTAGTTTAATATAAAAATGTTAACGAAAATAAAATCATTTATCAAAAATTTGTTATATTTTGAGTTTATGTATTTTTGGAATGGCTGATAATTAAATTTTTTGCAATAAAATAAAAAAAAATGTATTTTAGTTCATTGAACTTTGGTGCAAAAAAACAAATTTTATCTGCGATTAATTAAATACGATACAATGTTTCCTTATTATTTTATGGTAACAGTTGAAATTGTAATCTATTAACAAAATTGTTTGGAAAAGTTTTAAAAATGAGGTTTAGTGGTCGATTTAAATTTATTTTTGATTCAATTTTTCTAATTTATTGTTATCTACATTCTACATCGTCATAAAATCTGTTAATTGTATCGAAAGTGTTCTATACGAATTGCTGCTAGAAATTCGAAATGAAACCTTAATTTGAAAATCTCTGGTGGTTTCAACCGACCAATAACAATAAGATTTTTGTAAGAGCGATAATTTTTAGCCAATGTTTGGTTTTTTGCCAACCACGCTGAAACATATTCTTTCATCTTCAATGTAGCCATAAAAAGATCAATTTGTATTGTAAATATTTCACGCTCGTTTTGTTATCTTCCTGCGAACTGGTCTATCTCTGAATTCGATAAATGTTATTCTTAAATCGCCATCTGGGTATGATCACTGGTTAGTAAGCAGAACCACCAGGTTTTAATTAAGTATTCATACACCCTTATTGTTTCACAACAACAGGGAAAACAATATTCACGAACAGGAATATTCCTTGAAAAGCTTCACGTTCGCGTGCAGAAATTACCATTATAAAGACAACGTCCAACATAATACATAAAATATTTCTATTTAACAACACAATTAAAACTTTATTTTCAACTAAAAGTCACTCTACTTTTATTTACACGTTTTTTGTTCACTTAAACACAATCGAATTTTATCTTAAAACTGTTTACACTACATATATCGCATTTCAAAAGGAATTCCTTAAATAAAATTTTAATTTTACTTAATTTTTCGATTATTCGACGTCAAATAAAACTTGAGAAATTCTGCCTAGAAATGACGTAATTATTCTACATGCATTTTTATCGAAACCCCCGGTATAGAAGCCATCTACATTTTTTAGCACAATAAAAATCGTGAACTTGTAGCGCCATTTTGAAATTAAAACTCAATATAAAAAAAATTCAAAAAATCGCCATAACGCTCATAACGCCATCTGGAAAAATAAAACTCCATATAAAAAAAATTCAAAAATATTTAATCAAAAACACTAATCCAATTTTTTTGCATATGGCAATGTTCATTGTTTATTGCAAATGGCGTGAAAGTGTATGGCTATGATATATCGGGGGTTTTGATTTTATTCAAGGGTTTTTGTTTTGTCGTCCTTTCTTCTTGGAATTTGTATGACTTGCTGAAAATTGAGGTTGAATACAA